>JARYGA010039237.1:0-20323 GCA_030545235.1 Helianthus tuberosus | reverse complement strand
CTTTGCTTGCTATACCTAGAACTAAACTGAGGAAACCCTTATCTGTTGAAGTTGCTACTGGTAAACCAGTTGTTCTCGATTCTATTATTCATGGTTGTCAGTTGAACCTTGATAACCATCTTTTTCCTATTGACCTCACACCGATGCAACTTGGAAGCTTCGATATTATCGTTGGAATGGATTGGCTAACCAAACACCATGCTGAGGTGGTTTGTTTCGATAAGATTGTTCGTATTCCTTTGTCTTCTGGCGATGTTCTGGAGATTCGTGGCGAGAAGCCATCTGGTGGATTGAAGCTGATGTCGTGTACGAAAGCCCAAAAGTTTTTGAAGAAAGGATATGTTGCTTTTCTGGCACATGTCACCGAGGAGAAAGACAAGAGCAAGAGTATTCAGGATATTCCGATTGTTCGGGATTATCCAGAGGTGTTTCCTGATGAACTGCCTGGTTTGCCTCCAGTTCGTCAAGTCGAGTTTCATATTGACCTTGTACCCAATGCCAACCCGATTGCAAAAGCGCCTTATCGACTTGCACCATCCGAGATGCAAGAATTATCGAAGCAGCTTCAAGAGTTATCTGATAAAGGATTCATTCGACCAAGCTTTTCACCTTGGGGAGCTCCTGTCCTCTTCGTGAAAAAGAAAGATCGATATTTTCGAATGTGTATCGATTTTCGTGAGCTTAATAAGCTCACCATCAAGAATCGATATCCCCTACCTCGAATTGATGATCTCTTCGACCAGCTGCAGGGTGCTTCATGTTTTTCCAAGATCGATCTGCGTTCTGGGTATCATCAACTTCGTGTTCTCGAAGAAGATATTCCCAAAACTGCTTTCCGCACAAGATATGGGCATTTCGAGTTCACTGTCATGCCTTTCGATTTGACTAATGCTCCTACTGTGTTCATGGACTTAATGAATAGGGTCTGCAAGCCTTATTTGGATCGGTTCGTCATTGTTTTTATTGATGACATCTTGATTTATTCAAAGTCTCGAGCCGAGCATGAGCAACACCTTCGTTTAACATTGGAACTCCTGAAGAAGGAACAACTTTTTGTTAAATTCTCCAAGTGTGAATTCTGGCTTAAAGAAGTTCAGTTCTTGGGTCATATTGTCAACGAGAAGGGTATTCATGTAGATCCGTCCAAGATTGTTGCAATTAAGGACTGGAATACAACGACGACGCCTACAGAGATTCGATCTTTCCTTGGTCTTGCTGGTTACTATCGGCGATTCATTTCAAATTTCTCGAAGATTGCGGTTCCACTCACTGCTTTGACTCAGAAGAATAAACCTTTTGAGTGGGGACCCAAGCAAGAAGTAGCGTTTCAAACGCTGAAGCAGAAGTTATGTAATGCTCCTGTTCTATCTCTGCCCGAGGGAAGCGATGATTTCATTGTCTACTGCGATGCGTCCAACTTAGGCCTTGGTTGCATCCTCATGAAACGAGGTAAAGTTATTGCATGTGCATCTAGACAGCTGAAAATTCACGAGAAGAACTACACGACTCATGATCTTGAGTTAGGAGCTGTGGTTTTTGCGCTTAAAATCTGGAGTCACTACCTCTATGGAACAAAGTGTGTGGTTTTCACAGACTACAAAAGTCTCCAGCATATTCTTAATCAGAAAGTGCTGAATATGAGGCAACGACATTGGGTTAAACTCTTGAACGACTATGATTGCGAGATTCGCTACCATCCTGGTAAGGCGAATGTCGTAGCTGATGCGCTTAGTCGAAAAGAACAAGTCAAGCTTCATTCTATTCAAACGCTATCTGATCTTCAAACTCGTGTTCTTCAGGCTCAGCAATTTTGTGTTTCACAAAATTTGATGGGTACGGAATTACCACATCAACTTGAGCTTAAACTCGAAGCGAAAGACGATGGTTTGCTCTATTTCATGGATCGTTTGTGGATTCCGAATTAGGATGATCTTCGCACCTTGGTAATGGACGAATCTCATAAGTCTCGATATTCTATCCATCCTGGTGCTGATAAAATGTACAAGGATCTTCGTAGTTCGTGCTGGTGGCCTGGTATGAAGAAGGATGTTGCCTTGTATGTATCAAAATGCCTAACTTGTCTCAAAGTCAAGGCTGAACATCAACGACCTTCTGGCTTGCTTGTACAGCCAGAAATACCGGTTTGGAAGTGGGAGAACATTACGATGGATCTCATCACTAAATTACCGCATACATCTAAAGGTCACGATGCTATTTGGGTTGTTGTCGATCGATTAACGAAGTCAGCTCATTTTATTGCGATCCGTGAGGATCTATCTGCTGATAAACTTGCAAAGATTTATGTTGATGAGATTGTGTCACGACATGGTGTTCCTTTGGATATCATTTCTGGTCGTGATGCTCGATTTTCATCTCATTTCTGGAAGGCCATGCAATCTGCTTTGGGAACCCAATTGAATCCAAGCACTGCTTATCATCCCCAAACAGATGGCCAATCTGAGAGAACGATTCAAACTTTGGAGGATATGCTTAGAGCATGTGTAATAGACTTTGGTGGTAGTTGGGATTCTAATCTGCCACTGATCGAGTTCTCTTACAACAATAGCTATCATACTAGTATTAAAATGGCACCATTCGAAGCTCTCTACGGTCGAAAATGTCGTTCACCTGTCTGTTGGAACGAGACCGGTGAAGCTCAACTTACTGGACCTGAACTCGTTCTGGAAACAACAGACAAGATCAAGAAAATCCGCAATAATCTTGTGACAGCTAGATTACGTCAAAAGAGATATGCGAATTTATGACGCAAGCTCTTAGAATTTCAAGTCGGAGATCGTGTCCTACTCAAGGTTTCACCTTGGAAGGGACTCGTGAGATTTGGAAGGAAAGGGAAACTTGCACCTCGATATGTTGGACCATTTAAGATTGTTGAAAGAATTGGAAAGGTTGCCTACCGACTAGAGCTACCTCCAGAGCTTGGAAATGTTCACCAGACTTTTCACGTGTCTAATTTACGAAAGTGTTTAATTGACGCTGATCTTCACATCCCTTTCAACGAGATTCAAATCGATGAAACGATGCACTTTGTCGAGAAACCCGTGGAGATAGTGGAACGTACATACAAACAGTTGAAGAACAAACGGATTCATTTGGTCAAAGTTAGCTGGGAATCCAAACGTGGTCCTGAGTTTACTTGGGAATGTGAGGACCAGATGAAGACGAAGTATCCGCAATTGTTTTCACAAGCTTCCTCTAGTTAAAATTTCAGGACGAAATTTCCTGAAGTAGGGGAGACTGTGACAACTGTACTCTGTAATCGATGTACGATGTAAAACAATGTTGATTATTAATAAAACAATGTGCTTTGGTGTTATTATATGTGTTTTGATGTTTTTATGTGTGCAATAATGGTTTGGTGTGTTGAAAACAAGTCTATTCGATCACAAGTACTATTTATGTCAAACTGTGAAACTATACCGATTCGTTTGTTATCGAACATTCTGGAACTTGATCATAAGTTAAACATACCCTAAATATCCTTTACATAGCTTAGAAATAGGCTTTGAGGGGTTCGGTATGCTAAAATAAACTTTATTGATCAATAGGGACTAAAAGCGTCAAAAAGTGCACAAGTTTGCATTTTCGCGCATAACTTACGTTTTGAATACATTCGGACATCCAAAAATTTATGTAAGCACTAAAATATTTTATTTTAGTGTTTGGCATAAGAAAAATCCATTCGTCGCGTCATTTGGATCGTTTTTCGCGCTTGTGCGCATTCCGTCGTAATTAAGCGAACATCGCGTTCGTACGACCAAACGAACCAACATCCGACATATTTTTGAGCATGTTTCATGTCCATAATGTTTAGGCATCATTTTAGGGCCTTAAAGTTGGCTTTACGGGCCTTAGAAGTGTCGAAAATGGCTTAAATATGCAACAGGGACTAAAACTGTCATTTCTGAAAGTTTGTGCTGATCAGACAAGGCCAGGCAGCCCGCCTGAGTTTTGTGTGTATCCTGACGCGGGCCGCGTCAGCCTCCCTGACTAGATTAAGTGAATTTAACAGCTGGTTGCAGCTGTTTTGCACTCCCAATCCCAATTCCAAGTGTCAATTCCTTATGGTGGGTGGCAAATTTACCTACCACAACATTCCAACATGTGTACGGCTTAGATCGTGCCCCCTTTTCCAAGAAACGATCTTAACGGTTACCCGAAAACTATAAATACCCAACCCCACTCATTGCTAAACCAACAAGAATCTGATCTAAAAGACTCTAAGTTGGAACCATTGTTTCATACCTGAGTTATTTGGATCGAGATTAGCTTTCGGGGACCCTGGGTAAGTGTTCTTTCGTTCTTTTATTGCTTTTCGAGTCTGAAAGTCAAACTTTGTTTGACTTTCTGCGTTGACCAGTTTATGGTCAATGCGAAGTTCGTTTGAACTTCGCAACGTGATTGTAATCGCGATGGTTATAGTCCCTTGGGACTATGCCTACTGATTACCACGTTGTCTAGGGCCGTAAGAGTAAGCGATCTGATAAATCGCTTATACCTTCGAACCCGACCCATTTGGTCGATCGTTAGGATCCGACCAAATACACTAGGTGACTATATTATATAGGGAATAACATTCCGAGGTTATACCTTATGGTCGCTTCGTTAAGTAGTTGTATGATAGATAGTATATATGCCTTAGGTAAATTACCAAAATATCCTTTTCATGTGTAATCGGTAATTTAGCGTATGTAACCTAAACCTTTGTACATAACTGATTATACAACATGATAAAACATATATAGGCATATAATACTTATCATAGGACTAGTTAGACGTCTCGAACGCGCTTTGCGCGCACAACGCGTTAAAGTGGCGTAAGCTACCTTAATGGGTCACGATGGATCGAAAGCACTTAGATTAGGTTCCGTTTTAGGATGTAGGCTTTGTTAAACCATATCACATGAGTTCTAACACTCATTTGGTTTACAAGACCTCATTCTGTCCGATCTTTCGATTTAGGTGTCTGTTGTTTGACTAGCGGTTCGATTACTAGGTGTTGTTTGATTTCACTGGGTTGCTCGAGTTTGTTGAAGTTCGATTGATTGACGATACCTTGCACTACTGTGAGTACATAGTTCCCCTATTTCACTGCTTTCAATTGTTTTGGGGTGATTCATATGTACTAAATGTTTTCAAGGTTTCAACGATGGTATCAAAACGATTTTCGATGTTATAACGATGGTTTCAAAAACGATTAAGACGATTTATACAAAACTAATAACGATTTCGATAATGTGAACGAACTTGTTGGTTGGGTTACATAACAAATGACATTCATTAGCAATGATCAAGCCGACCAGTATTAGGTTATGGTACCATAGGATCTGACAAATCCCGTTATTTTACTACACCCATGGTTATGTGTGGGTGTTGTGGGTAGCGACTGAATCTGATGATTGTTAACTTACCCTATGGAGGTTTGTTAATGCGAGAACGAATGGGACGAGGGACGAGTCACGAAGGTTTGAATGTTGTTAGCGAGACGACCATTTATAAGTTATTCACAATTAAAACGAGAACGATTTGGACGATGTAAACGATTTGTAAATGATTTGGATGATGTAAACGATTTGTAAACGATTTGGACGATACGATGTTAAACGATTTGGGTAAACGATTGATTTTTAGTTAGTGTTTAGATAACGAGACGGGTGTAATGTGGTGAAAACATGGTAGATACGCCGCTGGTACTTCTTATATATAAGTGTTTTCAACATATTACATACCGTGGCGTTATTTAGTTCACTTGGGTAAACGATAGCGATACGATGTCACACAACGATGTTTTCGAAGTAACATACGAGTTTTATTAACGAGTTATTACGAGATGTTTTACTATTTGCTTTACTAAAACAAAGGTTTATGGGTTAAGAATCATGGCTACGAGGTTTTATAAACTATAACCCGCTCGATTTGAGTGGGTTTATAAAGTTGCAATATTATACTCTTTTCAAAACAAGGTTTTTAATAAAGTATTGCAACGTTTAAACTAGTCATGAATCCAATACTCCTATAAAACCTATGTACTCGCCAGCATTTCTTTGCTGACTGTATTTTCACATATGTTTCAGGAGTTGATGCTTGATGATGATTTGCTAGGATGCATGCGTCACGTAGGATTTGGACGAGGCCTTAGTGACATAAAACAATATTAGTCGATATGTAACTTGTTTATTCTATTTTAAGACAATGTAATGTTTAATATTATCAATAAAACGAAACACTTTTGTATCCATGGTTATGAAACGATAATTCTGTTGCAACACGCCCCGATGTTTCCGCCGCGATTTGTTGTTTTACGCGGTCGGGGTGTGACACGAATGTTGATATCCTGCATTTCAAAAAGTTAGTTAACTGATTTTCAATATCCTAAGGGATATTGGCTCCTACAAGCACCGAGATATCTGGATTATTCTGGTCCAAGATAATTTTCTTAACATCCTGCTCCGAAGCCTCCACAATATCCTGGTGTCACGGGCCAAATGTTTGAAGATCACAATGCTATGGGCTGCGCTTGAACGCTTGGGTTACTGGCTAGTCCTAGACTTTATCAGGGGACGGAGTCAGTGTCAATGAAGAGGTGTACGTGCCTAGTCGTGAAAATGACGAACGCACCACTGGTCGAGAGCTGGCGCCGCTCTCCTGATGAGTCCAAGGCAGGACGAAACCAGTGACCCACACAAAGAAGCAGGATGGATTGGCTTGTCCCCGGGGACTTGGGGACGCCACACGGGGGTCGAAAAGTAACCCTGTGACAATGTGGTATCAGAGCAGAATGATTCTCGGATACGTTGGAACGTGACTCTTAACCAAATGAGCTTAACATTTAGAGTATGGTTGCGTAATGGTGGTGGGAGAAGACCAAATATGGGTTTGCTTTGGCAAAGGTCGTTGTACTCCGCGAGTATGGGATCGTGAGAGCCGCTCAAGTATAGTTGCAGTGAAGCCCTCCGTGTTATGTTAAAAAATATACGGGCAGTTTTATCTCCCCAACAGTATTCTTTGCTTCTCCACTAAACCCTACAAGCATAGTGGACTTTGAGGTAATCTCTATCTCGGGGATGTTCATTCTCTTCAAGGTTTCCAATTGGATGATGTTGACTGAGCTGCCATTATCCACCAGTATCCGGCGTACAAAGTGATTAGCAACATATAAAGTTATTACCAGAGCATCATGATGAGGATCCTGGACAGTATCCCTATCATCACTATCGAACGTGATCATTTTATCAGTCGTGAGGGTCGATATCCTGGTTGGCTTATTCCCCCTTTCGGCCTTAGCCTCCTTTGCATGTCTTTTGGCTGCATAATAAGAAGTTCCGCAGATATCGGACCCTCCTGAGATAAAGTTAATTATCTTGGCGTCGGCGGGAGGTGATGCTGCTCGTTCAGGATCCTTCTCAATATCCTGACCCTTTTTCTTCTTTCTGCCCAGAAGATCCTTCAGATATCCTTTGCTTAGTAGGTAGCTTATTTCTTTCCTCAGGGCAATGCAATCCTCAGTAACATGTCCGAAATCCTCATGGAAGGCACACCATTTGGACTTATCCTTCCAATCAGCTTTTTGTTGATTCTTCCGAGGCCACCTGGCTTTATCTCCCAAACCCTGCATAGCATACATTAGTTTAGGTATATTAACAGAAAAACAATATTCTGACAATTCAGGATACTCCTCAGGATCCTCATTTTCAACAGCGTTCACTTTTTTGCTATCAGTCCTGTCATATGGCTTAGAACGATATGGTTTGTATGAGGATTCTGACTTCCTGTTAGTTGGTTCATATTTTGAGGATGCATTCATCCTCTCTTGCATTTTTTATCATCTTCCAGCCTGATATATCTCAAGGCCCTGTTTCGAGCTTCGTCCAAGTTCCTGCAAGGATTCATCACAAGATCCTGATAAAACTAGGAATCCTTTTGTAGTCCCATCTTGAATGCTTGGACTGCTGTAGCAACACCAAGGTGTGGGATATCCAAGGATTCCCTGCTGAATTTGTTCACATAATCCCTTAGGGATTCTTGAGGCCCCTGTGTTATCCTGTAGAGGTCACTTGTTAGTTTTTCAAAGCTTCTACTACAAGAAAACTGACTATTAAACAAATTAACTAAATGAGCAAATGATGTAATTGAATAAGGTGGAACATTTAGAAGCCATTTCAAGGCTGATCATGTTAGAGTAGAGCTGAAGCCCTTGCACAAGCATGCTTCCTTAAGTTCTGGCGGGATAGGGTTAATCTCCATCCTCTCCCTATACTGGGCAATATGCTCCTCAGGATCCATCGTCCCATCATACAGCTTCATGTTAGGAGTCTGGAATCTCTTTGGGATTTCAGCATCACAAATGGGGTGAGCAAAGCGGGATATGTTGTGACTATCCCGGGATACATCCGGTATAGGCTGCACTATTCCAGGCACACTTGATATCATATCCTTCAACTTTTGAAGCTCTCTGGTTATCGCTGATGTCACGCCTGCATCCTGCAATGATCTAAGATTATTAGTAACAGGGATACTAGTGTTTACAGACAAGTTACCAGCTTGGTGATTCTAGCCATATCCTGGAGCACATCCTGGAGCATATCCAGGATTTCTCACAGTTGATACCTTGACCGAAGAGGGTATCTCAGGAATATGACTCTGGGAATGGCTAGGCACAATATTCCCCCTGTTATCCTCAGTATATATTGCATAATTGAAGTTTAAAGCTCTTGGTTGCAAGGGAGTGACAGTATCCTCAATGGGCCAGCTTGACTAGATTTCAAGAGTTGTATCTCTCTCATCAGCATTTGGTTGGTCTCCTGCTGTTGCCTCATCTGTTCCTGTACACTACCAAACAAAGTTAGAATTTCTTCATTAGAGGCCAAAACAGGAGCAGATCCCTGAATGTTGCGAGCGGGGATAACAACTTAAGGCAATGAAGAAGCTTGGGTTCTTGGAGGAGGTGGTGGGAGCACCGAACCAATTGTTGCAGAGGTTGTAGCAGACATGGTGGAAGAGCTCATGTTTGATCTCGAGGTCATTGAAAATAGTGTAGCAAAAAGTTTTGAAAATAGAAAACCAAGTAATGATTTTGCAAAAGTTTTTAGTAGAAATAGCACCACTTGCCCCACGGTGGGCGCCAAATTGTTTTGGTCAAAAATTACCTAAGCAATTAAGTGATAAAATTAGTTTTGTGAGGTAGTGTGCTAGTAATACTTTGTGAAAAATATGTTGGTTTGTTAGTTTGTGAAAACAGTTTCAGGATACGGCTCAGGATATCGAGCTGTATCTATAATTAAACAATGAGCAAAAATGTAAAGGTTGACACGTGGTGTACGAGGAAAGCCCTTGATCAATCTAGATCTCCGACATAAAACCTCGGGAGCTGACAATCTTCGGCTGCCTTGTTCTTCTTATTGCTTGAATAATAGGATACAGTACAGGATATGATACGGATCAACTAAGTGTTACAATGCGATTCGAGTACAAGTGTGAGTGTTTGTGAATGTTTGCAGCTAGTAGAGAGCAAGAGTGTTCAAGAAACTGTGTGTGTCCAATTTGATCCAATCATTCCTTTATATAGTAAAAGAAATAACTAACTATGCTAAAAATCTAGGATATTATGCTAAAAATCAGGGATACTGAGATTATTTCCTTTCTGAACGTTGCAAGGCTGTTTCAACTCGTTTTCCACGCGCATACCAACTATAACTCCGGGATTTAAGCTCCTATAACCGTTACAACATTAATAGCATTGACCAATCATCCATAATTCCCATAAAATACGCCTTTCTTCAATGCTGACCGTTACAAGAGCTATTCTTCCGCCATCAACGTCCTTATCCTGACCAATTTGAGCGGGTCTTCAGGATGACTTGGTCCTCATGAACGTTAGTCCCTTGAAACCAACGTTTACAAGCAAATTGTTAGTAACAATCAGGATACTGCCTCAGGATGTTACCAAAATCCTGGTCCGGTATCCTGATCGTAATCAGCTATCATAAAATCAAGATATAGTATCAGGATATGGGCTCAGAATTTCACCCATAACAGTACTTTTTGGTCAAAAATTACCGAAGCAATTAAGTGATCAAATTAGTTAAGTGAGGTAGTGTGCTAGAAATGTGTGTTGAAAATATGCTAGTTAAGTTATTTGCAAAAACAGTTTCAGGATACGGCTCAGGATATAGAGCTGTATCTTTGATCAAACAATGAGGGAAAATGTAAAGGGTGACACAGGATGTACGAGGAAAGCCCTTGATCAATCTAGATCGCCGGCACAGAACCTCGGGAGCTGACAATCGCAGCTGCATTGTTCTTATAATACTTCAAATATCAGGATACAGTGCAGGATATGATGCGGATCAACTAGGTGTTACAATGTAATTCGAGTACAAGTGTTTGTGTGTTGTGATTGTTTGCTGCCAGAGAGAAAAAGTGTGCGTAAGAGTGTGTGCCTTAATCTGATCTGATCAATCTATTTATAGTAAAAGGAAACTAACTATATATCCTATTATTCTGGGATTCAGCGGATATTCCCCATATGAACGTTGCAGTCCTGGTCTTTCGGGTCCAACGTCTATAAGCCAACTGATTTGCCCGAGTCTTAAGCGGAAGAAGTCCACTTGAACGTTGGAGACTTACACCTTCTAATCTGCACGTGGTTAAATCAGTTACTACCAGGATATCGTACCAGGATGTTACCAATATCCTGATCCGGTATCCTGATCATAAATAAACAATCAAAGCCAGAATATTAGTCAGGATATATGTTCAGAAAATCACCCATAACAATTGTCTCCAAATATATCTGTTGGTATACCAATCGAACGGATATATTTTAAATTCTATCCCTCGAATCGAGGTTATTAAATTGGAACGACGGTCAAGATAGCACTATGCAACTCCCTACGCGGTTTTTACTCGATGGATATCCATTACGCCCATATATCTTATCTCTTTTTGTTTGAAAATCAAATATCATCAACAGAGTCTCCAGGTAATTACTCATCCCTTCCTCATTTCCTGTTAATCTCTTTACTCTACTTCCAATGGCCACTAGAACCTTCTCACAAGCCGGTGAATCGTCGGAGTCCTTTGTCCAGCAAAACCTTCTCAAAAATCCCGAGAAGGAGGTCTGTGCTTTTGATAACGCAGGCATTGCAGCGTTGAGAGCCTCCGGCGCTTTCCCCGATGGCACAGTTTTTAGAACATTTGATCGATCAATTCGATCAGATGTTTCTTCTACCGATTGGGTCTGTTTCTCGGCATACCCTCTCTCGCTAGGTCTTCGGTATCCATTTCCTGAATTCATGATGCAATTCTTCCGAACCACTGGTATTTCCTTTGCCCAAACCATGCCCATGGTTTGGAGAGTACTGATTGTGCTCAACCAAATCAAAAATCTTCATTGTCTTGACCTCTGCATCGAGGATATCCCGATTGCTTACCGCCTCCGATCACACAGTTCCAGTCGGTTCTTGCTTTTTTCAACTTCCAGCAAACCCCTTATACTTAAAGCCACCAAGAACGAGGATGGATGGCAACGTAAATTCTTCTTTGTCAAGCGAGACTCCATTCATGAGGGTGCTAGCCTTCCGGTGGAGTGGTTAACCACCGGTAGGGTTTAAGATTTTAATAATATCCCCAGATTTTTCCAAGCCTTTATCCTGTGCTAATATTTTATTCTTTGGCCTTTATGCAGTGAACTTTAAGGAAGTAGCCCCTCCTACTGTAGAATCCGAAAAAAGAATTGAAGCAATTTATTAGTTACCAGAAGGTGACAGGAGTTTTTCCACTCACATCCCAAGTTCCAGCCAATATTCATCATCTGAAATGTCTGGTAAGAATCACTTCGTAAATAATCGATTAACGCAATATAATGAAAGAGTAATAAGGATTTAGAATTTCCCCTTTATGCAGCACCAGCCAAGATCTTAGAAGTTTTCGACCTTGAGGAGCTGGATAGTTACTCCGACCACGTCCAGGTCAAGAAGGAGCCCAGTCCCAAGGCTACGGCCTCATCTAAGCCCAGTAGTTCCAAAGCCATCATCATACCTAAGCCTTCACCAACCACGAAGCCCCGGAGTTCAAGTTCTCGCAAAAGGAAAGAGACTGATTCACCTACCATCTCCGATACGTTCCCCTATGAGAATCACGGGTTCATTGAGGCAAGCGGGTTCATGACTTCCTTTCTTAACCAGGTATAAATTCCTATTCCACATCCTGCACATATATGTCAAACCAATATCCTGGTTATCATAATACCTATGTTTTTGGGTGTAGGGCCTTGAACGTTTGGTTCATTTGTATCAAGAATCCTGTGGGCTCAACAAGATGCTCGAGTCCAAGTTGAAGAAAGCTGAGGTTACCATTTCCGACCAAGGTATGATAGCTGCTGCTAAAACTCGACACTACGAAGACAAGTTCAAGACCATGACTCAGGAGCATCAGGCCGCTCTTAAAAAAGCCACTCATGAAGCCCAAGCCTACTTGGATGCTGCACGCGCCCAATATGAGCAGGATATGGCCACTTACCGGGAAGGCCTCAAAGGCTCCATCATCATCTCCCTCTTGTAGGCTCGGCTAAAAATGGCTTATGAAGCCATAGCCCTGGGCTTTGAATGCCCTTCTTGGAACGTCGACGCCTGGGAGACCAAGCTAAAAACTCTTGGAGGTAATCCCGTGGAGCATCCCGTCAAATCTGCGGCTACAGGGTCTTCAAAGGCCATGGAGAAACTAACGGGTGCTGGCGACGAGGCTGAGAAAGAGGTTCAAGCTAATCCTGAAGCGGATGCTGGTGAAGACGCGATGATCGAAGAAGGCGTTGCCCCCTAAAACTCATTTCTTTTAAATTTGATGGTTATGTTTGTTTGAACAATTTTATTTCTTGTCCTTTGAACAATTTCTTTTCCTGCATTAAAACAATTTGATAACCAAAGGTGGATGGGTCCTAGGTTTTAGGATGAAACCTTTGGTTATCAACTAGTATCGCTTATTTTAGATTATACCACCTTCTTTTAACTTATTTGTTGTCGTTTTAATTTTTTGTCATGCATTGCTTGGTTTAAATTTTAGTTTTCCAAAATCAGTGTAATTATTTCCTTACGCAAACAGGGTTTTTACAACTCAAAACAATTCATATAAAGTTTTCAAAGGAAAAAGGTAGTTTACTTAGAATTTATAAACCTTGTTTCGATAATAGATGTTTGTCACGAACACAATTTTGATTTTAAATCCAGATATTATATCCCAAATATTCCAACCAAATATCCTGAAACATATTCCGAAAGCACATTTCGAGAATATATCCTTAATCAGGATATTTAAACCTTTTCCAAACATAGTTTCAAAAGTTCACATGACTTAAGTAAGGTTCACAAAGGAAAGATCATACCAGGAATAGAGTGTAACCCCAGTATCGAACTTCAATCCTTTTGCAACTTCTTCCACTAAGATGTCCCTAGTCCGAGATACTTAGTACACTAGGCCCAACTTTGATCTTTTGAGCTCTATACAATCGCCTCAGAAGGAATGTCCCCTGTGCATGAAGTCTTTGAACACTTAGAAAATTTTTGAATTTCAGTTCCAACTGTTTGGACAGTTCTTGTGTTATAGGGGTAAAATCCAAAAATATACTGGAGTTAAATCCTTAGTTTCCTGGGGAAAATCCCATAAGTATCCTGGGGATAAACCCATATTTTCACGCGCTACAGGCGGGAGTGTATAAACTCCAAGTCTTAGAAAGGTGATACCCTTTAAACCTTAGAGAGTATGAAAATACCCTTTCGTGAGAGAGGGTGATCAATCCTCATATACCTTTAGGATCCAGGATATAGCCAGCAATAACTAAATTGTCAGCCACCTTTACATGGACTGGTCCTGCTATCTTGAACTATTCCTGGATAACTTGCGCTCCAGGCGGGGTGTTTAAACCCAATTTGAGGGAAATGTGAATACCTTTAAACCTGTGAAGGGATCAGGATCCCTTAAACGTGAGAGAGAGGGCCAATCCTCTAATCTTTCGAAGTATCCTGAATGTGTATCCTGGAGCTATAACCCGAAGCATATACTGCAAAACAATTGTTAAGCTAAGGTGGGTGTTAGCCTGGCTAACGCCCCTCCGATGCTTAAGTCAGTAATGGGTTCATAACAATAAATAATATTAAAACATATTAAAAGAGTTAGAATCCATACCATCCAGAGTTAGAATTTAAATTCCAAACTCACTTGAAATAGAGATTTAGATGTATAGCATTCCAGGATCTTGGTAGCATATCCCCCTCCATATTTCTTGAGTTGGTATGCTCCTTTTCCGGATTCTGATTCAATCTCATAGGGTCCTTCCCATTTCGGAGCTAACTTTCCATCAGCAGGATTAGTAGTACTCTGAAAAGCCTTTCTCAATACCCAATCTCCAATCTGGAACCTTCTAGTCCTTATATTCTAGTTATATGCTTTAGATATCCTCTGTTGATATGCTGCCATCCTTAGCCTTGCTGCATTTCTTGTCTCATCAACCGTATCCAATTCCTGGCAAAGGACGTCAGGATTCTGCTCAGGATCCCGGAGGTTGGATCTTGCTGTTGGTATCACCATTTCCGTTGGGATTACCGCTTCTGCTCCAAATACTAAGGAAAATGGGGTTTGACCAGTTGCACTTTCCACCGTCGTTCTATCAGCCGATAAAACAAAGGGTAGTTCTTCTGCCCATCTTCCTTTTTTAGCTCCTAGTCTCTTTTTCAGGTTGTTGACAATTATCTTGTTTGAGGATTCTGCTTGTCCATTTGCTTGAGGATGTACCAGTGTGGATGTGATCATTTCGATTCCCCAACTCTTGCAAAAGTCGGTAGTCCTCTTACTTATAAACTGAGATCCATTGTCACAAATTATCTCAGCTGGTACTCCTAATCTAGTCAGGATATTCCTTTTTATGAAGGATACCACTTCTTGATCTCTAACTTGAACAAATGCTTCAGCTTCGACCCATTTAGAGAAATAATCAGTCATTGCCAACATGAAGACCTTTCCTCCTGGAGCCTTTGGCAATTTTCCTACTGTATCCATTCCCCACTTCATGAATGGCCAAGGGGAAGCTATAGGATAAAGTGGCTCAGCCGGCTGATGTAATATATTACTATGTCTTTGACAAGCATCACATCTTCGAGCATATTCTGTAGCATCTTTTCTCATCGTCGGCCAATAATATCCTGTTCTTAATACCTTTGAGAATAAGGACTTGCCCCCAGTATGGTTACCACAATCCCGTTCATGTATATCCTGAAGCACATATTTGGTTTCGGGATCCTCAAAGCACCTTAGATATGGTCCTGCATAAGATTTCTTATACAAAACATTATTTATAATAGTGAATCGTAATACCTTCATTCTAAAGGCCTTAGGATTCTCATCCTTTGGGATGTGTCCTTCCTTGAGATATCTCATGATTGGAGCCGTCTAGGACTTAGGATCCTCTTCAAGATACTCATCATCAGGGTCCTGAACACTCACTACTTCCTTATACTGAGGATCCGTCGCCGGATACAGGATATGTAATATTGGTATTCGGGTCCCTTCCGGTATCCTGACTGATGATCCCAGATTTGCCAAGGCATCAGCTTCAGCATTATCCTCTCTTGGTACCTGCTCAAGTGTAAAAATATCAAAATATCCTGCTAATTTTTTGAGAATTTCGAGATACTCGATTAAATTCTCCCCTTTGACTGCATAGGTTCCATTAAAATGGTTAGTGATTAACAAGGAATCAACAAATACTTATAAACTCTTGATATTCATGCTCTTAGCCAATTCTAATCCTGCAATTAAAGCTTCATATTCTGCTTCATTATTAGTGGCAGGAAACTCACATCTAATAGCCTGGGGTAATATGTCCCCCTGTGGCGATTTTAGTAGTATACCCAAACCTACACCTCTTACATTAGATGCACCATCAGTATATAACGTCCAGGATTCTAAGCTTTCTCCTAGCTGTTGGACTTCTAGGTCTACTTCACTTTGAATATCACTACTGAAATCAGCCACAAAGTCAGCTAAAGCCTGAGACTTTATGGCATATCTAGGTTCATACACTAGATTATATGCACTTAATTTCACTGACCACTTAGCCATAATACCTGACATCTCTGGTTACCTAAGCACGTTTTTTACAGGATAGTTGGTTTTAACATGAATCCTATGTGTTTCAAAATGAGAGTACCTAGTTTCAGCATCTAATAAACTTTTACTAACATAATAAACAGGATACTGCTGACCTTCATGATCCTTTACAAGGACAGCACTTACTGCATTCCTCGATACTGCAAGATACAGGGATAATGGTTCACCATCCTCAGGCTTCATCAATAGAGGTGCGGTTGAAAGATACCGCTTCAAATCCTGCAAGGCTGCTTCATGCTTTACTCCCCATTCAAACTTCTTGTTCTTCTTCAGGATATCATAAAATTCCTTGCATTTTTCTGAGGATCTTGAAATAAATCTATTCAATGCTGCCACTCGTCCTGTCAGTCTTTGAACATCTTTCATGTTAGAAGGTGATTTGATATCCAAGATGGCTTTGATCTGTTCTGGGCTTGCTTCTATCCCTCTTTTAGTCACCATATATCCTAGAAACTTTCCTGCCCCACTCCGAAATGGCACTTAGCAGGATTTAGCTTCATGTTATACTGATCCAGGATATCAAATGCTCCCTTAATATCCTGGAGGTGATCCTTAGCCTTTTTAGATTTTACTACCATGTCATCGATGTACACCTCCATAGTGTCCCCCAGCTTGTCTTTGAACATCATGTTCATCAATCTTTGATATGTTGCACCTGCATTTTTCAAACCAAAGGGCATAGCAGTGTAGCAATAAATACCTGTTGGTGTCATGAAGGCAATATCCTCCTGGTCTAAAGGTTCCATTTGGATCTGCTGGAATCCTGAGGATGCATCCATGAAGGTTAACATCTCATGGCCGGCAGTAGCATCCACCATTGAGTCAATATGAGGAAGAGGAAATGGGTCTTTGGGACAAGCTTTGTTCAAGTTTGTGTAATCTACACAAACTCTCCATTTCCCATTCTTCTTCTGCACCACCACTACATTTGCTAGCCATCTTGGAAACTTGACTTCTCTGATCATTTTGGACTTCAATAACCTCTCTACTTCTTCCTGAATAATCACATTTCGCTCCGGAGCAAACTTCCTTCTCTTTTGTTGGACAGGCTTGAATGACCTGTCAATACCGAGCTTATGTGTTATAATATCCTTGGAAATACATGTCATATCCTCGTGCTTCCACGCGAATGTTGACATCATGCATTTCAAAAATTTAGTCAATCGATCTTCAATATCCTGAGGGATATTGGTTCCCACGAGCACCGAGATATCCGGATTATCCTGATCCAGTATAATTTTCTTTACATCCTGTTCTGAAGCCTCCATGATATCCTGGCCTGACATCTTTAATTGCTATGCTGCACTAGGTTTTGTTGAGGATTTCATTAAAGAAGAATAACACTCCTTTGCTTCCTGTTGATCACTTTCCACCTTGACAACTCCCCAAGGAGTAGGGATCTTGATACATTGATGGTAGATTAACAGAACAACTTTTATATCATGGATCCAAGGCCTACCTAATATAATATTATAGCAGGATAGAGAGTCCATGACACAAAAGCGCTGCATTGAGTTGACCCCTTGAATATACACAGGCAACTTTATCTCTCCTACGGTATTCCTAGCTTCTCCACTGAAACCAATGAGCACAGTGGACTTCGAAGTAATATCCATCGGGGATACATTCATCCTCTTCAATGTTTCCAGCTGAATTATGTTGACTGAGCTGCCATTATCCACTAATATCCTGCGTACAAAATGGTTAGCAACATATAACGTTATTACTAAAGCATCATGATGGGGATCCTGGACAGTATCCCTGTCATCATTATCGAACGTGATGACTTTGTCAGTCGTGAAGGTTGACATCCTTGTCGGCTTATCTCCCCTCTCTGCTTTGGCTTCCTTCACGTGTCTTTTTGCCGCAGAATATGATGTGCCGCAGATGTCGGATCCTCCCGAAATAAAGTTAATTATTTTTGCATCTGCAGGAGGTGATGCTGCACGTTTAGGATCCTGACCCTTATTCTTCTTTCTTCCCAAGAGGTCCTTCAGATATCCCTTACTCAAGAGATAGCTTATTTCTTTTCTCAAAGCGATGCAATCCTCAGTAATATGTCCGAAATCCTCATGGAAAGCACACCATTTAGACTTGTCCTTCCAATTAGCCTTTTGTTGATTCTTTCGGGGCCATCTTGCTTTGTCTCCTAAACCCTGCATAGCATACATCAGTTCAGGTATGTTAACAGAGAAACAATATTCAGACAACTCAGGATACTCCTTAGGATCCTCATCTTCAACAACATTCACTTTTTTGCCATCATTTCTGCCATACGGTTTAGAGCGATATGGTTTATACGAGGATTCTGATTTCCTGTTGGTTGACTCATAGGTTGTGGACGAATTCATCATCTCTTGCATCTTTTTGTCATCCTCCAGGCGAATGTACCTCAAAGCCCTGTTACGAGCTTCATCCAGATTCCTGCAGGGATTCATTACAAGATCCTGATAAAACTAAGAATCTTTTTGTAATCCCATCTCAAAAGCCTGCACAGCTGTTGCAACATCAAGATGTGGGATATCCAAGGATTCCCGACTAAACTTGTTCACATAATCCCTCAAGGATTTCTGGGGTCCTTGAGTTATCCTGTAAAGATCGCTGGTTAGTTTCTCAAAACTCCGGCTGCAAGAAAATTGACTATTAAATAAATTAACTACATGAGCAAATGAAGTAATTGAGTGAGGAGGAACGTTCAAGAGCCATTTCAAGGCTGATCCTGTTAAGGTAGAACCAAAACCCTTGCACAGGCATGCTTCTTTGAGATCTGGAGGGATAGGGTTGATTTCCATCCTTTCCCTATACTGGGCAATATGCTCCTCAGGATCTGTAGTTCCGTCATAGAGTTTCATGTTGGGGGTTTGAAATCTTTTTGGGATTTCGGCATCACAAATAGGATATGCAAACCGTGATATCCTGTGGCTGTCCTGGGACACTTCTGGAATTGGCCGGACCACCCCATGCACACTGGATATCATGTCTTTTAGTTTTTGGAGCTCCTTGGAAAATGCCGATGTCATACCTGCATCCTGCAAAGATCCAACACCATTAGTAGCAAGAGTATTATTATTATTAGATACATTACCAGTTTGGGGATTCTGGCCATATCCTGAAGCATATCCTGAGCTTCTTACAGTTGATACTCTTACTGAAGAGGGTATCTCAGGAGTATGATTCTGGGAATGGCTAGGCACAATATTCCCCCGGTTATCCTCAGTGTAAACTGCAGAACTGAAGTTCAAATCCCTGGGTTGCAAGGGAGTGACTGTATCTTCAGCAGGCCTACTTGGGCCGGATTTCAAGAGTTGTATCTCTCTCATCAGCATCTGATTAGTTTCCTGCCGCTGCCTCATCTATTCCTGTACACTACCAAACAAATTTAGAATTTCTTCGTTCGAAGCCAAAACAGGACCAGATCCCCGGATATTGCGAGCGGGGATAATATCCCGAGCCACATGACTTTCAGTTCCTTGTGAAGAGGCTTGCATTCTCGAAGGAGGTGGTGGAAGCACCGAACCAATTGTTGCAGAGGTTGTGGCAGACACGGTGGCAGAGCTCATGTTTGATCTCGAGGCCATTGAAAATAGTGTAGCAAAAAGTTTTGAAAATAGAAAACCAAGTAATGATTTTGCAAAGGCTTTTAGTAGAAATAGCACCACTTGCCCCACGGTGGGTGCCAAATTGTTTTGGTAAAAAATTACCGAAGCAATTAAGTGATTAAATTAGTTAAGTGAGGTAGTGTGCTAGAAATGTGTGTTGAAAATATGCTAGTTAAGTTATTTGCAAAAACAGTTTCAGGATATGGCTCAGGATATAGAGTTGTATCTTTGATCAAACAATGAGCAAAAATGTAAAGGGTGACACAGGATGTACGAGGAAAGCCCTTGATCAATCTAGATCGCCGGCACAAAACCTCGGGAGCTGACAATCGCAGCTGCCTTGTTCTTCTATTACTTCAAATATCAGGATACAGTGCAGGATATGATGAGGATCAACTAGGTGTTACAATGTAATTCGAGTACAAGTGTTTGTGTGTATTGATTGTTTGCTGCCCGAGAGAAAAAGTGTGCGTAAGAGTGTGTGCCTTAATCTGATCCGAACAATCTATTTATAGTAAAAGGAAACTAACTATATATCCTATTATTCT
>JARYGA010039236.1:0-28829 GCA_030545235.1 Helianthus tuberosus | reverse complement strand
TACGCCCCAACCCCGATTTCGGGTTTACGAAATTTGAAAATCTTAACAAACGAGCTCACCCAAAAATCACAACTCAAATAGATGTCTCAGGATAAGTTGAAACTTATCATCATCGACTGAAAAAATAAAAAATAAAAACCAACAACAAAAATCAAAACCATGTGTAGATCTTGAAAAAAACGGGGTTTGGCTCAAAGTTTTCAATAATCATGGCTACAAAGTGGGGAAAAACCTACCATCCACCATCCTTGCCACGCCATCATCATCAATTGTCAGAAACAATGTTTAGAACTATCACTGCCAATAATTTTTTTTTCAACTATCAACAAGGACTCCAGAAGGAAACAATATTTAGACCCACTTTAAAGAGTAGAATAAATCAACTCAAGAACTATCGATTCAGAGAATCACGACCAAGAAATCCGTTGCATATGTATATACAGGTTATAAGGAAATAAATAGATCAGATCAATCATATCTATCCATTAAAAAAATGTCCAAGGGAGGAAGACTCACAGAAAAAATCACACACAATTACAATTGTGATTTATACCAAAAATCAATCAGCAACCCAACCCCACGTCTCAGCACCACCGGAACCACCGGCACCATGTTCGGGTACACCTTAACCACCCGCGTGGTCTTAACCACCAATAAAATCACCGCAACATCCTTCAATCCTTCATCACAAAATCCCTAAAAAGCTCAATTAAAGAGAGAGAGAGAAACAGATCTTTGTGATAAGAGAGAGAGAGAGAGAGACAGATCTTTGTGATAAGAGAGAGAGAGAGAGGGTGAGAGAGAGAGAAACATATCTTTGCCTATTTTTACCAAACTCAAACCCCTTCAAAACTCACATACTCTTGTGACAGATGCGGCGGTAGAGGGGTAGTTGTAGGTGTTGGAGACGGCGGAGAGGAATGGAGGCCGGAGATGTTGAGCCGATGACTTTATCCCCAAAACACCTAGGGTTCCGGTAAGCAACCACCTAGGGTCTGGTCGGCCGTGAAGAATGACGGTGATGGTGGGTTTCTGACACCGATCACCAACCACCATCATCCACCTACAAAACATCATCACCCTTCGAGTTCACCCCTCGCCACCAGCCACCATTCTCCGTCGCTCCTCACCACCAATCAACCACCTCCCACCACCGTCTTCCGCCGCATTCACCTCACCACCGATCAAACATCTGTGGTTCTTGATTTGGGTTTGAGATAGAGAGAGATTGTGATATGAGAGAGATAATGGATTTCAATTTTTTTTTTGGGGGGGGGGGGGTGGGGTGTGATGAAATGTCTGTGTGTAGAATACTTTTAAGACAAGATGATATTTGACAGTTAGAGTAAATTCCTAAAATACCCTTTAGGGTATAAAATAATAGTGTATAGGTGGCATAATCTGATTAGTGGAGAGGAGTTCTCACGGTTCTCGCAACTGGGGATGGTTTTCATTTGAACAGATCCATATATATATATATATATATACATATATATATATATACACACACACACACATATATAGGGTCAAGATTTAGGGAAAACGGTGAAAAGTGTGAGAACAGTGAGAACGCTTATGGATCGTCCGATCAAAACAATCTATGGATTAGATTGGCGCGTTGGCATTTTAGTAAATAACATAAATTTTATTACGTGGATGCGCTTCATTAAGGGTAAAAATGGTAAAACATCATTTCTTACATAAAATGGCAAGTAAATACAAAACGCCAATTTTATCACTGCGTAGTTTTTCAGTGTCTTAGTTAAGGTATTAGGCTACAAAAATGCCATAAAATTTAAAACGCCATATTATATAAACGCCTAACGTTACATCCGGATAATTGTTAATTGCATTTATTGTTATAAATAATATCCCGCCTAAACTACGCGTAAAAAAAATCCTATAAATAGGAACGTCTCACCACCTTCCGTTGATCACACCAAAAAAACGCACAAAACACAATGGTTCCTAAATACCACTCACTGTAAAACGCCAAAAGTTGAGAGAAATCAACGATGGCAAACATCTTTTCTTTGATACTCAGTAATGTTCTGCATGAAGTTTCGTTGAATGGTTTGTTAGGTGAGGGGAGTAAGATTTTGCTACATGAGATGGACAAATTTCAAGAAAAAGGGATTGGTGACACCCATATGTCATTTTGTCTTCTTTGTTCTTGAAGAAGGTTTGGATGAGGAGAAGAGACCGATCCCAGTGTAAATGCTACTTTGGCCTCGTTGATGATAATGAAGATGATGGGCAAATAACATCCACCCACACGGAGTCGATCTATGTCTCCAACATCCACAAAACCACTTCAACACACGAACAAGAAAAAAAACCACACCAACCCAAAACGCCATATATTTGTGACAGTTGTAGTTTTAAAAGAAGAAAGAGACTGATGACACTGAATATTTAGATCATAAATTGCTTCTATTTGTTTTTTTTTAATTTTCTTTTTCTGTTGTTTGTTATGTAATTTTCAGCAAAGAACAACAACACATTAATTCTGTAATGAAAAATATAATAAAACGCCAAACGGGTAAATGTCTGTCACTGGGCGGGAAAAAAAAGTCATTATAAAAGTAGACCATGAGAACACAACTCAACACGCCAAGCATTGTCTAAAACACCACATATTGTCCAAAACGCCAAAAACTTAAAAAATGGCTAAGGTTATTGCATGGAGGTTTGAAAGGTCGGAAAGACGATTCATCCTAAAGTTCTCTGATAGGAGAAGGGTGAAGGTAAGGACAATCAAAGCCATACTTGATATGTCTAAAGGGGTTCAGAGGGATATTCTGGCCCTTGGGGTTCCAAGGGCGAACGATTGTGAAAGAACTCGAACAGTAATAAGAAGATTGGAGAGAAAATTTCAGGCAGAAGATGATGATGATGATGATGATGATGATATTGACGATACTCCTCTACCAATAGTTAGCAGTTGGGTGGTGCATGAAGAAGCAGAAACGGTTGAAGTGACTTATCAACATGGGGTGAAATATTCATTGCCGATGGAGGAAATATTGAAGACAGAGAGGCTACATCTGCTTGAACAACTCTGTGATTTTGCACCTTCGAACGGTGCAAAGTCTAGGGTTGCAATGATATTCAAGTATAGGTTACGGCAAAGAAGAGACCAAATGATGGCGTTATACGCCAATCTAAAACTTGATGATGATGAATCTGAAGAAAGTGAGGAACAAAGCGATGGGTACAACTCTGATGTAATCCCATCCACAGAAGACTATTAGTTAATTTTAATTTCGTATTATTGTAATATTATAAAATATTAATCAATGGTAATCAATTATTAACAAACGCCACGAACGCCCAAAAAGTGACCTGGGAAACGCTAGAACGCCAAAAAAATTAACTATGTGACACAAAAAGAACTAATTCAACGAGACAGATCCAAAAAACAGTAAAATACCAAGTAATTAATGAATCTAGTTAACGCCAAAATTATCTTAGACGCAAAAATTGAAGCAGCATGTGACGCACGAACTCGGGAAAAAAAAGAATATTGAAAAGACCAAAAAACCTCTCAGACCCTGATTACATCCGCGCCACGTGTTCCATCAGGATGCGTTCTCACTGTTCTCACACTATAGGGCGTTTTCTCCTGATCTCGTACCTATATATATATATATATATATATATATAGTGGAGGGTTCAAATGACAATAATTTTTATGTAAGAAGAAAAATATATATCATTAATATTTGTAGTCTTCCTCTTTAATAACTAACTATATTACATTTGTAACTTATTTTTAAAATATATATTTTCACAAAAATAAAAGTAAAAATTCATTTATAGTGTAGGATAAATTACGAGGTGTGTAGGATAAATTACGAGCTGTGTAAGATAGATTTGGATATGTGTAGGATAAATTTCGAAATGTGTAGGATATTTTTGATGTGTGTAGGAAAAAAAATTTAGTGTGGAAGATAATAGGCTTTATGACTAATTAATTAGTCAAACATAATAATTAATATAACGAGAGAAAAACTATTTAATATTTTACTATATATATATATATATATATATAAGTATTCCTAATTAATCATATATATATAAGTGAATAAAACCTTAATTAGGATTTATTAATTTCAAATTATAACAACCTATGATTAATTATATTTGTATACTAAAACTCCTAACAATCAGATAAATGAATCTTCAACTTTCTATCCCAATAATTTACTAACCATAACTTATTGAATTATATTAACTAATTATGTATATAGAAATATATATAAATGTAACTTTAATTAGTATTTTTAATTCAAGGTGTAATTGCATTAATTATATTATCACATTTTTCGTAAGTTCTAAACTTTAGTGATAATGAATCTCCATCAATGCTAAAATTAAATATTCAACTCCTAACAAAAAGTTGTATAAGTCCAAAACATAAATATGTATTTTGGTAGGAACATACAAGTATATATACAATTTACTAAACTAAGGAGTTATGTACTTAATGATTTCTAAAAGTAATCTTTAATTTGTGTTATTACACCATTAAACACATTTATGTAGTCTTGAATTCTAGTAATGATAAATCCCCAATAGTGCAAATAATCAAATATATACATTTCTTATCAATTATTATATAAGTCCATACATGTCTAATAAATATGCATTATGGGTAGCAATGTTCTAGGAAATAATTACATGAAAATATATGAGTTATCTATGTCCTTTTTCTAAATATCAAGTCTAAATATTTATATTTAGCCTTCTAATTAGTTTTTACTAACTAAATGATTCTATATATTTTATGTGAGGCATATGTTATAATTCCACAAAATAAATAATGGGTCATGTACAATTTCTAAGTAAATATAAAAGTGTTTGTAATAATAATATAGAACTATTTATGCTACTATGCACTTTATAAATTGCTAAATTTAGTCAAATTGTCAATAGTTCATCCAATAGATTAATAAAATAGACAATTATAACTAACTTGTTTTTCAATAAAGTGATTAAATTTGTAAAACAAAAACTAATTAGGTTTTATATTTTGTTTAATCCTTTTATTACAAAATAGTTACCAAATAATTAAGATATTGTTATAAAAATTCTTTAACTCCTTTATTTTCTACAGAATCATAAATACTATTTGTGATATATTATTTTGATGAATTAATATTTTACTCTAATATTCCAATGTAGTATAAAATGTTATAATTCATAAATAATCCATACGGTGTCTAAAAATTCCCAAAAAATTACACAAACTAATATAAGATGATAATGAACATATTCATAATTTCAATTTCATCAAAAGCCCCAGTTTATGTTATTCAAGAACCCTAGTTTCAGAAGGATTAAATTCGAATTCGTATTCCCTTCTATCGCAGAAATTGATAGAAGGGTTTTGTAGAGCACGAAAAAATAATAATAGTGGACTCAAGAATTACCTAATTCCGTTGAGAATTGATGGAGAAATTTTTGAAACAAGATACGAGCCCTAGATTCCTTTCCTTGAATTGGTGAGGCTATGAATAGGTTTAGAGAATGAGGGATGGTGTGAAATGGTGTTGTGAACTGAATGGTACTATTTTTGTTGTCCATACATGATGAATTTTTCTAATTTGTTAGTGTTCATGTAGACTTTATTGGTGTAATAATGGTGATAAATTTGTTCTTTATTAATTTAAGAATAATATCAAAAGACTTGAGAGTTACAAACTATTATCTCCCCCATAAAATGTTATTTAGAAGATGGTATCGTTTGAGGGTGGTGTTACATCGTTTAGAGTCGGGTAGTGTTGTCTAGCACTATATTCCGGTGCAGTTATACCATACCTTTATTTTTACTAACGACTAACGGGTATTACGTATTGAGTTGATATTTTTAAACCAAAGTTAATTATATTAATTGTTTTAATATTCCATAATAGTATAAATAATAAATAATAATACAATCCGTATTTAAGCAAAAAAATGGACGCGAAGAGGTTTTCTAGGATACACCTCAATTCAAAAGTGTGCTTCCGCGTTACGTGTACTCGCCTATGTAAACACGTATGACATCAACGACGAGTATTTGAAGATGGTGGAGAAAACAACACGCAATACCTTTGTAGCGTTCTGTGTTTTTCGTACTTTCAATTTTTATATACTTGTATTCGTATCCAATTTCAATCCTTGTAATCTAAGACTTTTGATCATAACGGAAATACGTTTTATATCACAATTGTTTGATCATACTTATGCAATACGTAACCAACCATCAAGATACACATCTTATACAATTCATACGACCTATATACTTGAATATACGTTATACATACCTATGCATTCTTTGAAACACCTAAAACAATCTTAAAATTTCATTTTATGCGTAACATAACCAAACAAGCAAACACAAGGGGCCAAAACAAAACTTTTGAAGAAAAACAAGCCCTCGCATCACGCGAGAGCCTAGGGGCTCCTTCGTCACGTCGAGCAAGAACCCACTTTTCACAACAACTATGTTTTGACTCTTGGTTTCACTTGTTTTAACCAACTTCAACCTCCTAACACTCAGCTACTATAAAACCAAGCCTCCCACCACTCCTAATCACTTTCAAAACACCTCAAAACTTGGGCAGAATGGTTACAAATGCAAAAGTGAGCTTCAACTCACTTTCTTCTTCTGTTCTTCATGAATTCTTGTTTCTCCTTCTTTGGGATAACCTCTAGGAGTGTTTCCACAAGTTTATCATGGTAAACCAAGATGGAACATCACCATTTTGAGGTCCAAAGTTAGGTTTATTTTCTGTTTTGATTGAACTTTTCAAACAATGTTCATCTTGCTTCATCTCTTGGAACATCTTCAAGTTGCCAACAAATCCCTTTGTGGGATCGGTTTGGATTGATGTTTATTCCATAAATGATAGCCATTTTGTTTATATTCCATACCATCTAAGTCACCAAACAACTTTCAAGTAATCAAATGGAATAAACTACACCAAGTCTCCAAATTTTAAACATGTTTGGAATGCACTCGTCTAGTTAAAATCACTTGGTTCCTTGGTGAATTAGATAACTTAATTACATTCTTGTACTTAGATTCATGACCATCCCATCTGAATCATCCATGTGTTGATTTGTGCATTGGTGAACTATAGGGTTAAAGGATTCATCCTAACCATACATGACATATACTTGACTATGATATATAATGTAACATATAATATATACTCCAAAATCGTCCAACTCATTTTTGTGGAAAGTTTCGCAAGCCGTGAATATACTTGAACCCCTTTTCCACTTTAAGTCACTTTTGGGTTATAACATGTATGATTATTAAACACACAAACACACGAAATTAATCTTAAGCAAACACTCAATCCACTAACCATGCTACTTGTCATACTATATGTTGATACATGCTAGAATACTTTTATGCACACTATTTGTCATTAACTTTGCAAGCCTATCTTAACATGTATAGCACTATAGGGGTAGCACACCGCCCATTTTGTGGTCATTGTTAAGTATTCAATCAAAACGGTCTTGTTCACATTGGTGACGAGATTACGCTAGTGGACACTTTAGTTTGACCTATAGTTGATGCATGCTAGTATGATATTTAGTGTAGTGTGCAATTGCCATGTTAGATTTGAGTCATATGCTATGTAGACAAAACTTGTATGCTCGCCTAACCTTTTTGTGTTGACAATGAAATCTCAAGAAATCTACCTAGGGTGGAACTAGAAACACACTCTTTATCTTTATGTTTTCCTTCATGTTGCTATGTTATTTACCAACTTGTTGTAATTTCCTTCCAAGATAATGTACTATTTAAAATTTAAAATTTGAATATTGAATCATTAATTATATTGTCACAAGTAGTAGTTATGATGTTTTGAACAATTTCGTTCATCTCACTCCGATGTTTGTGCCATCGTTTGGTGTGTGACAGATTGGTATCAAATCCATAACTAAGTGAATTAGGAAAATTTCCTTGGTGACCTAGTCTATAGTTAACAAACCCTTTATTTGACCATTCTCTTATTATGCTCAAAATATACTTGATTATCCCTATTTTGCTTCTTGTCTCCTTCTTTTGTCTTAAAATATTAGTGTTTCCTAAGGCAAAACTATCCTACCATCGAAACGACCTCACCAAAATAAGAGTGCAACCCTTAATTTGGTAACGACTTTCAATCCGCAATTTCGATTTTTAAGAAATTATACCATTAAGTTAGGAGTGATTTTCTTACCTTAATGACAATTTCATTCTTAAACTCTTATGGACCATTACCAACGAAATGGATTCATTTCGATGAGTAAGTACCAACCACGTTTAGGGATCGATACCACCAAGTTAGGAGTGATATCCAAATCTTGTTGACTAGTCACACTCTTTGATTTTCAATCCCGCTAAAGTCTCGAACTTTCGATTGACTAGGGACATGTAGTAACCAGAAGGGTCAATATCATTAACCAAAATTTTATCAAGAGTATTCTACCTATTAGGCCAAAACATGGTTCCTGAAATCAAAAGAAGTTTTGATTACTTTGGATTAGTCTTAGTTTCATTCTGGAACATTCTGACTTTTATAATTGAACCTCTTTTATGTTTATATCAATTTTTATGTGTTTTCAACTTTGAACCTCTCTTCTTTTCAAGCCAAATTTCCCAAATTGCACTACTATCGCAACCTAAAGCAATAATAACATTCAAGAACCAACAAAAATTTAAAACTCTTTCATTGTTGTTTAACTTGCTTTCAATATGAATACATGCTTTGTTTTTGTGAAACTATTTGAAACCTACGTGTTATGTGACATACTATCATGCTTTAATCATGCAAAAATATTTTTAAAAGCCATTTGATCTAGTCTCACCATTATATCTTCCCAACCTTGTAAATGTCTTCTAGCTGTTTCTCTAACTCTAAGAAGAGCTCCAAGCAAAGCTCTAACAAGAAGATGCTCGCGTTTATGGCCAAACAAATGGCCCAGGTAATACCCAATCTCATTAGTAAAATCCAAGCTAACTTGAGCCCTAACGTCTCGGTCGATTCCAAGGCTGACCCCTCCCAAAACCGCCTTTACCTATAAACAATTCATCTCTTGTAGCCCCACATCTTTCACGGGCGATGAATGATGCTACCAAAATTCTCCATTGGTTTTATCGCAACCCCCGATCCCAAATCCCCATGAACGGGCGGCCGCGAACCAGTTTCGATGGTATCGCGTGTTTGTCTAATTTGGCAGCGGAATTTTTTATCAGGACCGTAGTTAGGAAATATTGGATCAGAGTAAAATACCACATTTTCATAATATTAAACATATGGGATAAAACCCAAGTTTGCAGTACACACATTTTCATAGGAATAAATCACATTTTATTTAATAAAACATCTATTTTTATTTTAGGTAACTTTATTGCCACTTTTCCAAGCCTTCAGTGCTGTCCAGCTGGCTTCTATTTGGCTTTCACAATTTGTTACCTGAAACGCGTTTAAAAACATTTTGTCAGTGGGAAATACTGGTGAGTGAATCCCAGTTTAATCAAGATTTAATAAAAACCATTGTACAGTATTGAGGGCGATCTCGCAATTATATTTGTTTCCAAGTCATATCAATTATTACCCGTGGTACTGTCAGACCTGACTTGTGGAAATGTTACCCCTCCAGTAACAAATTTTGTATACAAAACCCAACATACCCACGATAATTGTATCCTTACAAATACTCAATAACTGTTTAATATATAATTAATCGTATGAGGTTTTGTAAAAACAGTTAACAAAAAGTTTACAAAAAGCGGATCAACTCACATTGTTGTCTTAGATTATCCTTTAGGGTTTCCTGAGAATTATCTATAATTTACACAAAAGCACACGTGTTAGTATAATAACCCATTTTAACATTAGTAATACCCTCCCCGAGATGACATTCCAACGACTACATCGGACAGATCCACGACAGCCGTTACGAAACCCTAGATCAGTCGGGCAGAGTATCTAATACTTATCCAGGGGTTATGATCCTTACAACGGAGTAGAACTTCGTTATTTATGGGGGTATAATACCCGTATATTATGCCTTCTATCAGATTTTCGTGATTGAGAAAAGAAAGTGAGCGAGTTCGACTGAAGATCCAAGGCCTTCTATATATAGGTGCTGAGTTTGGGTTCTACGCGGCCCGCATAAAGAGTAGCCAAGGGGCTACGGGTCCCGCGTCAACTCAAGTCAACAATATAGCTGATCCGGATCATCGACTAGCCTTGACATGCGTTGGGCCACGTGGCGGCCCATTGTCGTGCAGCCCAAACCTTGTCGCGGCCCGCGTATAGGTTGAGGTGTGGCTTACGCGGCCCGCCTCAACCCAAAAATTAGTTTTTTTTTATTATTTTTTATGATATTTAAGGTATTCGGGGCCCGTTTTCACGTATGGGGTGTATTTTTGGACATATTGGGATATTTTAAAATATTTTAGGGTGTCAAAAATAATTCGAGGGTGTCGGTTTTCTTTAGAGTTGTTATATCATCCCCACCTTGTTTTAGAGCTCGTCCTCGAGATCTACTAAAACAAGTGTGGATATTTCCTTTGCATCTCTGATTCAAGCTCCCATGTGTACTCAGGTCCTCTTTTGGAGTCCCACTTCACTTTGACCAGAACTAATCTCTTATGCTTGAGGTTCTTGACTTTCCTGTCTTCAATCTGTAGAGGCTTTTCTACAAATTTGAGTTGTTCATTTACCTCTATATCCTTAAGAGGTACCATTAGCGATTCATCAGCTAAGCATTTCTTGAGATTAGATACATGAAATACATCATGTATTCCTGCCATTTCCTCTGGCAGTTGTAGCTTAAAGGCTACAGGTCCTATTCTTCTAATAATCTCAAAAGGTCCAACATACCTGGGACTTAGCTTCCCTCTTTTGATGAATCTTATTATTCCTTTCCAAGGAGAGACTTTCAACAATACCTTGTCTCCTACTTGAAATTCCAATGGTTTTCGTCGGTTGTCAGCATAGCTTTTCTGTATATCACGTGCTGTTTTCAGTCGTTCCTTGACTTGAATGATCTTGCCAGTCGTTTCTTGCACTATCTCAGGTCCAGATAGTTGCTTTTCCCCAATTTTTGCCCAACAGACTGGGGTTCAGAACTTTCGTCCATACAGTGCTTCGAATGGTGCAGCATTGATACTTGTGTGATAACTATTATTATAAGAAAATTCTATTAAAGGTAAGTGATCATCCCAATTACCTCCGAAATCAATTACACAAGCTCTAAACACATCTTCCATTGTCTGAATTGTCCTTTCGCTTTGTCCGTCCATTTGAGGATGATAAGATGTGCTTAGATTCAACTTGGTTCCCATTGCTTTTTGGAAACTTGACCAACAATGAGAGGTAAAATGGCTATCCTATCAGAAACAATTGATAAAGGAATTCCATGTAATGAAATGATTTCATTTACATATAATTTAGCTAACTGTTCCATACTGAAAGTTTCCTTCATTGGTAGGAAATGAGCTGACTTAGTTAGCCTATCTACAATCACCCAAATTGTATCATTACCTTTCTTTGTTTTGGGTAATTTGGTAACAAAATCCATTGTTATCAATTCCCATTTCCACACTGGCATTTCTAACTGTTGTAACAAACCTGAGGGTTTCTGGTGTTCAGCTTTAACTTGTGAACAGGTTAAACAATTTGAAACATAAGCTGCTATGTCCTTTTTCATTCCTATCCACCAAAAAATATTTCTTAAATCCTGATACATTTTATCACTTCCAGGATGCATCGTATATCTGGACTTATGGACTTCTTCTAATATGTTATGACGTAGATTTCCTAATTTAGGTATCCACATTCTCTTTTCATGGAATCTACAAATTCCACCTGTTCCTTGTTATAATTCCTTAATCATACCTTTTAGCTTTTCAGTATCTTCCTTGATTGCTGATTCTTGTGCCTTTTTAATTTGTTCATTTAAATCTACTTTTAGATTTAATTTAAGAGAACGTACCCTTTTTGGCTTTTCGTGATACTTTCGGCTTAAAGCATTTGCCACTAAATTTGCTTTTCCTTTATGATACTGGATATCATAATCATAATCACTAAGCATCTCCATCCAGCGTCTTGGTCTCATATTCAACTCTTTTTTCCCGAAAACATACCTTAAACTTTTATAATCAGTGAATATGGTAAACTTACTACCATAAAGGTAATGTCTCCAAATTTTCAAAGCAAAAAATTATTGCTCCTAATTCAAGATCATGGGTTGAATAATTCTCTTCATGATTTTTAAGTTGTCTAGACGCATATGCTATAACCTTTTGGCGTTCATTAATACACATCCATAACCTAGTTTGGAAGCGTCACAATAGACTACCATGTCTTCAGTTCCTTCTGGTAACGCTAGTATGGGTGCATGGGTTAATCTTTGCTTAAGAATTCTAAAAGCTTCTTCCTGTTTTGGTCCCCATTCAAACTTAATGGATTTACAGGTTAACTTAGTTAAAGGAATGGCTATTCTAGAAAAGTCTCGAATAAATCTTCTATAGTAACCGGCCAATCCTAAGAAACTTCTAACCTCGGTTGGTGACTCAGGGGTTTTCCATTTAGTAATTGTCTCAATTTTTGTTGGGTCCACATGAATTCTATTGGTGCATACGTCTGTCGACTTCGTCTTGTATCGAGTCTTATAATAGAATTGTTAGATCAGGGCACGTTGTACAAGGAAATTAGGGTTTGAGTGTGTTTGAGCTATTTCGCACGAAATAGCAAAGACCATTGGCTATTTCGCACGAAATAGCAAGATGTCATTCCGTGCGAAATACCCATCACTATATATAGGGGTCTTGCTAGTTCATTTGTAACGTTCGTGATTCCGGTACCGAAGTGCTGCCGACGTGTCTATTGATCTGTAAACGTGTTATATCAATAATACAAAACATTTAAGAGTGAATCAAGCTGTTACAAATTCTAATAAATGAATTTCACCTTTTATTAGACCGAGAACTCTTCTGATAGACTCGTTTAGATCGTCTCACGATCCTACAAGTGGTATCAGAGCTCAGGAGGAAGAGTTCTTACCAAATTCAGCTTGTTTTCTTCAAAAATCTGACTTCTACACCTTCTTTTCAAAATTTAACAAAATTTGACGGTTAAAATGGATTGAATTTCACATATAATAATCGAAACAGTGTTTTAATGAATCCTTGAAAGATTTGGACTTAAAATCGATCTAAAACTTGTTCATTTTGTCTTTTTCTCTTGAAAACTGATTGAAAGATGACATCAGCAGCATTTCGCACGAAATAGTCTATTTTGTTTGAATCAGGACCTTATTTCGCACGAAATACACCTTGGAATCTTCATTTCGCACGAAATAGCCTCAGTTCTTGTTATTTCATACGAAATCATCTATTTCGTACGAAATCATTTTATTTCGCACTAAATCAAAACTCATTTCGCTTGAAAGTGGTTATTTTGCACCAAAAGGGTATTCCGCATCAAAAGTTATTTCGTTTGAGGAGGCCATTTTGTTTGGATTATCATTTCATTTGAACTTGTGATTTTGAGAAAAAGTTTACTGAATCATGGAAGAAGAATTTTACAATGCATTTGCTACACCAGTTGCTCCGGTTACAGCTGCTGAAACTATTTACAGTGAGAATGAAACAGGGACTTATCAAAAACCGCCAAAGCTTATGTACATTGAAGATTTTAAAGGATGGCAAAATAGGTTTGAAAACTGGGTGCAAGCATATAAGTTTGATGCATGGTGTGCCTTAGATGTTGATTACGTTAAACCAATAGATGAACGTGGAATTGAAAAAGATTTTAGTGAATATTCAGATGGTGAGAAATTAAAGTACACTAGTGAGAAAATGATGATTAGCATTTTACAACAATCAGTAAAAAAGGATATCTTTGTTTTGCTTCAACATGAGGATATTGCGAGTTCAATTTGGTTGGCTTTGATTCAAAAGTTTAAAGGAAGTGCGGATATGATAAAAAATAAATGTGCTTTACTAAAGAAATCTTTTGATATGTTTATAGCTTTTGAAGGTGAAACAACAAAAACGACTATCGATATATATTGTCGTCTTGTTCTCGAAATGAGAAGATTGGACATCAAGAAGGAAGATGATGAATGGGTTGATAAACTTGCTGATGCGTTACCTCAGAATAAATGGGGAACATATTTGTTGATTCTAAAACATATGAGAAAACATGAAAGTATGAATTTGGGTAAATTCATTCAGAAGCTTGAAGAACATGAATTAGATGTACAGAAAACTGCTATCATGAGCAATCCAAATGCTCAACAAGATGTTAGTCTTTACTACAGAGGAAACAAATTTGAAACTACTTCGAGTCCAAAGGTTAAGACTGCTTTCAGTGCTGATAGTTCTTCTAGAACAAATAGTAGCACAGTTACTCAGAGTGGTGGATATTCATCATCGTATTCAAGTTTTGATCCGAATTTTACAACACCAAGTCCTCAACGACAGAATTCAACAAATTTGCAATGCAATGTTACTTTGAACATTCAGAATAGTCAAAATCTTTCTCCAGAAATAGCTAAACAACACATGGCATCACTTGTTGCTATGTTAGAATCATATGAAAGTTTAGTTGCTGGGAAAACTGGAAATCCTATGCTCACCAAAGAGGATTATGACCAAATTGATGATGAGGAACTTGAGTTGATGGATGTCAAGTGGTGTTTGGCTAGTGCTGTTAGAAGAGCAGAAAAATTCCAACAAATTACCGGTAGAGTTGAGTTTCGTGAAATGGGTGCATCTCCGATAGGGTTTGACAAATCAAAAGTTACATGTTTTCATTGCAAAGAAAAGGTACATTTTAAACGAGAGTGTAAAAATAAAGAAGCAACTAGAAGACAAGATGGAAAAAATGATTATTATCAAAAGTCAATTTTTCACCAGCTTGCTCAACAACCATCATCATCCAATGCCATTGAAGTTGAGAAGAAGAAAGCGTATCTTGTTAATCAAGATGATGAAAAAGTTGCAGATGGATTTAGCTGGGACAAATATATTCCGGCTGGTACAGGTCTTGTTGCTCAAATCTTGGAAGAAGGAAAAGTCAACTCTCAGTCGAAAAGAATACCGATTTTTAGTGAATTGGGATGTGACGCAGATACCGATGATGAAGAAGAATATATTAATAAAGCTAGAAAAGGTTTGGATACTTATAGTTTTAATTTGTTTTTTGCAGATAAGATCGAGATGTTGAATGAGAAGAAGGCTGCTAGAATGAAAATAGAGTTGGAAACAAGAAGGATTGCTGAAGAAAATGCAAAGATGGAAGCTGAAAAAGCAAAAGCTGAAGAAAATCCGATAGAAAAAGTTGAAGTTGAAGGATGGGAAGCAGAAATAGAATTTGATAAAGAACCGGATGTGGTTGAGATGGTAGTGGAGAAAGTGATTGAAAAAATTGTTGAAGTAGAGAAAATAGTTGAAAAAGTCATCGAGGTTGAGAAGATTGTTGAAGTTGAAAAAATTGTTGAAGTTATGAAACCTTGTCTGAAATGTTTGGAATCTTGCAAACATTGTGAAGAGAAAGACAAGAAGATTAGTGAACTTGAAGAAATGAAAGAAAAGTTATTGTTTGATGTGAAGTATGTGAAGGAGTCATATGATGTGCTAAACATAACAGTTGATGGTTTGAACAAGACAAACTTAGAAGTTGATGCTGCTATGACAATGATGAGTTCAACATTATTGACTAAGCAGAGGGTCATCAATGAGTATATTGAAGATTGTGCAAAACTGAAGCAGGATTTGGAACTTGAAAAGATTGAAAGTGAAAGAATCAAACGATTGTTGTTGAGTTATACAACTTGTGATTAGTTGATTGATCGAGTTTATCCTACTGTTGCAAGTCTTGAAGCTTTTAAAGATAAAAAGATGGAAGATACGGATGCTGGTAAGAAACCAAATGTCAAGTATAATAAGTGTCCGCCTCCGATTTAGAATAGTTATTCTCCCAGGAAGCCTAATGAGGAACGATTAAAAAAAGCAGTCAACATCAAGTTAAAGTCTGAAACCATTGATGAGTTACCAGATAACATTGATGTTACATTCACAGCGTCTGACACTGATCGTGAGTCTGAGTTATTAAAGAAAGTTGTCGATCAGGTGTTGGATATGGATGAAGAGTCAAAGTCGGAGTCTAAATCAGAAAGTTCGAGTTCATCAGACAAGAGTCCGAGTTCACCGGTCAAACGGGTTTACAATAAAGAATTTCTGATGTCACAAAATAAGTTGAATGACAAAACATTTAAAGTAGAATATACTTTGAATGATTCTGACAAATTATTTTCTGATAAAGAATTTCCAATAAGAAATGTCAAAACTGAAATGATCAAACAGGTTTTCAAATTAATGGAAATTAATTTTTCTGAAATAAAAGATTTAAATATTGTTGAAAAACCTAAAAAGTATACTTCTAGAGTTCAACAGAGATTGAACAAGAAAAAGGGTTACAGTTCTGGTTATGGTTTTCAAAAGAAACCAAATCATAACAATAATTTCAAAAAGAAGGGTTTAGGGTTCATTTCCCCGGAAAATCTTAAAAATGAGAAAAATTATAAATCAAAAACTACATTTGTTTCAGGTGCAAGTTCAGAGAAAGAGAAGGAGAAATTGTTCAGAAAACAGTCAAATCAAGAGTTTTTCGCTGAAAAGAAAAATAATATGGTGAAAGGATTTGAGAAAAAAGTTGACAGAAGAACCTGTTTCAAATGTCAAAAAGTTGGACACATTGCTTAGAATTGCCAAATGTCTAACAATACAAAACAGGGAGTTACTTCTAACTCAGAAAAATTCAAAGTGTTAAAAAATTTAACTTTTGAAACTGGTGATGTTTCAAAACGTTTTTACAAAAGAAAAGTTGATTTGAATAAACAAAGATGGGTTGTTAAATCAGAAAATAGTTCTGACAATGAATCTGATTCCATAAAATCAGAGGAGTCATTTGTTGAGAAAAGTGAGAAGAATTCTGTTCCAGAAATGAACGATGAAAACTTTCCGCCATTATTAAGAAAAAATTTGAAGTCAAAAGGTAATTTTGAGATTTCAGATCAATTCTTTGCTGGTAAAGAAGAATTTGATGCTGAAAAGGCTTTCAATGGGAAAGTTAAACATATATTTGAAAACATGGTAGATGGGAAAGTGAAAAGTGCAAAAGATTTTTATCAATCGAAAAGATGGTGGGATAGATGTGAGTCAAAATCACCCAAGGATGGTCAGGCTTGGGTGACAGGATTTTCAAACTAAAATCCTGATTTGCCGAAGCTCCCAGGTTGGTAAGTGTGGAGCAGGTATCGGCATCTTTCTAGAATTTTATATGTTTGTGGAAAATCTACAAGTGGTTAATCAAGGTCATTAAGTTGAACTTGATTTAAATTTCCTACATGTGGTTGAGAAAACAATGTGATGAAACCCCAACAAAACTAATTTTCCGGAAAAACCATTTTTGATTAAAACAAACTTAAGTGTTTTGAAATCATAATGGGAAAATAGTTTGTTGAAAGGGGTAGTTCTAATTGTTTATGCCAAGTGGATGGCGAATTGAAGCGATTCGACAGCAGTTGTCATTTTACTAGTTCAGTTTGTTTTCAAATTTCTTTAAATGTTTTTGAATTTTAGGGGGAGTAAGAATTTTTAGAAAATTAAAAAACATTAAAAATTTGAAAAAGAAAAAAACATGATAAAAATCAAAAACGAGTTTTGTTGTAAAAAAGAGGAAATGATAGTACATCAGTGGACTATCACAACACGCTAAAGAATTGGAAATTCAAAATGTGATAAACGTTCTCACTGATGATGTGTCCGTAGGTTTTTGCACATTTAGTAGATTGTGTCGAGATATAAACCTAAATTTCAAATTTACTTATATCGTGGGGAACATCTCTCGGATATATGGGTAACCCCCGAAATCTTGTTTGAAAGATCCCTCTTTCTGAGATACTAGGTCTTTATACTCAGTGATATCTGGGGTATTATCCCGGGACTTCTGATTTTGCGGAAGCAATGGCCTAGTCCCCGTATAATACTTTACGTGTGCTTGAAATATAGCACCACCCCCAGCATAAAAAATGATGAAACATGAAAAATGCTAATCATGTGCTGTTGAAGAAAAGATTCTCTAAAGGGAACACACCGAAAGTCGAAGCCATCATCTCTCTGATTTTGCGGAAGCAATAGCCTGAGCTCTCATGGCCATCGCATTTAACCCTTTACAGATATCATCTAGGTATACTCACCTGTAAGACTAAATATTGGGATCTGGATACGGGAGTATATTCTGAGGTGGGACACGCGAATAAGTTTAAGTCTCTAAAACATTAATATCGTATCTCGAAACAATTGAACTTTGTGTGAAAATTTAAGTGGATCAGTATACTGACAATCTAAGTGAATCGTTTAGAACTTAAACTGTTTAAAGCTTAACGGTGTTGGTGATGTGTTTCAAGAACTGATATGATCCTCTTACACAAACTCACAAAAATATTGTCTGTAAATATTTCTTTGCTGCATTTATTTTAAAAAAAATCCAAAAAGATTTTCAGTGTGTTTTAGCATAAAATTTTTGAAAATAAAAAAAGATTTTAGACAACTGATGTTGAAAAGCTGATTTTCAAAATTCCGAGTGCTAAACATGATGAACAACAGGGTTGGGAGAGTTTGTTGATATGAAAAATGTTTTTGAAATGAGTGAATGGTTCATTCTGTTAAAACCAAATGTGATTGTTTCATATACAAGTGGTAATCCGAAAGTTTAATTTTATCAGATTTTAAATTGGTGAAATTTACTTTGAGGTAGAGAATGTGCAGGTTATGGCTATGAGAGAGCCAGGTTGTAATTCTGAATCTGTGAAGAAAAGAGGATACTGAAGATTGTCAGATCAACATTCAAGGGGGAGTGTGAATGATAAAGAGCCCAAAGACTGATAAAGGCTGAAGATTGTGAAGACTCGACACCTAAGACTTCGTCAACATCCGAGGGGGAGTCTGTTGGTGCATACGTCTGTCGACTTCGTCTTGTATCGAGTCTTATAATAGAATTGTTAGACCAGGGCACGTTGTACAAGGAAATTAGGGTTTGAGTGTGATTGAGCTATTTCGCACGAAATAGCAAAGGGCTATTTCGTACGAAATACCCATCCCTATATATAGGGGTCTTCCTAGTTCATTTGTAACGTTCGTGATTCCGATACCGAAGTGCTGCCGACGTGTCTATTGATCTGTAAACGTGTTATATCAATAATACAAGACATTTAAGAGAGAATCAAGCGGTTACAAATTCTAATCAATGAATTCCGCCTCTGATTAGACCGAGAACTCTTCTCATAGACTCGTTTAGATCGTCTCACGATCCTGGTTTGAGTGTGTTTCAGCTATTTCGCACGAAATAGCAAGATGTCATTCCGTGCGAAATACCCATCACTATATATAGGGGTCTTGCCAGTTCATTTGTAACGTTCGTGATTCCGGTACCGAAGTGTTGCCGACGTGTCTATTGATCTGTAAACGTGTTATATCAATAATACAAGACATTTAAGAGTGAATCAATGTTGGTGCATCTAGTGTCTGTTAACTTCGTCTTAATCAAGTCTTATGTCTAGATAGGTTAAATGAGTGCACAACAGGGATCAAATTAGGGTTTATTCATGTAATTTCGTTTGAAGGTGTCTTGGTCTATTCAAACGAAATTAACATGAGTAATTTCGTTTGAACTGACTTGTGACATGTTCAAACGAAATCACTCCATCTATATATAGGTGTTGTGCATGTCTCATTTGAAACGGAATTAAGTGTGTGAGAGCTGAGGTGCTGCCGGATTTTTGTCAGAATTGATTGTAAAAGCTCTGGAAATCAGTAATAGATAAAGATTAGAAAGGAACAAGCTGTGTTGACGTCATTTACATTGATTCCGCCTTTGTATTTGATGATGAACTACTCAGATTGACTCATTAGGGTCACACGACGATCCAACAAGTGGTATCAGGGCTCAGGACGAGGAGTTCATACCAATTCAACTTGATTTTACCGGATTCTCTTACTTCTACTCATTCTTTTCTGATTTGGACAAGTTTTCACGGTTGAAATGGCTTAAAACTCTCACATATCAAGCGAAACATAGTGTTAATTAATCCTTGAAAGATTTGGACCTAAAATCAGCTTAAAACTTGATCAAATACTTAATCTCGTTTGAAACTGTTCGTAAAATGCTGATGTCATAGTTAATTTCGTTTGAAATATCATGCTAATCTCGTTTGAAAATACACATTATACCTGATTTCGTTTGAAGAGTATAGTTAATTTTGTTTGAATCAGGTATCTCGTTTGAACGGTTTGGGTAATTTCGTTTGAGAGGACACATTTATGTAATTTCGTTTGAAGGTGTCTTAGTCTATTCAAACGAAATTACTCATGTTTGAAACTATACTTGATAAGTAATTCCGTTTGAAATCTCAAACAAAATTAGGGATTTCGTTTGAGAAAGCATAATATTGTTTGAGTGGGAATTCCGTTTGAACAATTCCTCTTAAACTGATTTTGTTTGAAACAGTATTTTTCAAATATTTCAAAACATTTTCTAAGTGTTTGTTGATTGTTTCAGGTACTTGAAAGATGGATGATTACACGAATCCATTCTGTGATATCTTTGCCTTTGCTGGAAACGGTGGGGATGATTCTTCAAACGACACATCAAACAACACGAATGAGAAAGCTCCGAGTGCGAGGTAGACTCTTTCGGATACATTAAGTGTTGAGAGTGCGTATGGGACGTATAACAAACCTCCAAAATTGTTGGCGATAGAAGATTACAATAGGTGGGCTACAAGGTTTGACGAGTGGCTTCAAGCTTTTGCATATCAAAGCTGGAAGAGTTTAAAGATTGGTTACGTTAGAGGAGAACGGTTTGGTGAAAGTTTGACAGATCCTGATGATATTGAAATATATTGCTGAACAAAAGTGCATCACGTTGATTCATCAGTCTGTGAGAGATGATATAATTTCATTGATTGAATATGAAAATTCAAAAGATCTTTGGGAGAAACTGAGGGTAAAATGTATTGGTAGTGCTGAAATAGTGAAGAACAAAAAGAAACTGTTACGAAAAGAGTTTGATTTGTTTGGATGTTTAAAGAACGAGTCTGTTTCCAAGATGATCGAAAGATTTGGGCATCTGAAGATGGAGCTTGCTAGACATGACATTATTTACAGTCAAGAAGAGCTGGTAGACAAATTGTTTGATGCTTTACCGAATGAGAAAGACTAGCAGTATTTTGCATTGATGCTTAAGAATACGATAAAGCCAGCTGATTTGAAGGTTGATCTAGAAAGACTGGAGAGTCACGAGTTGGAGATCAAGAAATCTAGCAAAGTCAACAACTTATCTTATCAGCAGAGTGTAGAGTTGTACTACAGAGGAAATCTACCAAAGACTAGTTCTCCAAGAACAGCATTTTCTGCAGAGAGTTCAAATAATGTGAATCAAGAAACTTCTCACAGTGGTTTTCATAGTGGATCTTCTTCAATAAATTCAAACCAATCTGCATCAAAGAATCTGTTCCAATGTAATATTGCTGTAGATCTGAAGAATGCTCAAAATTTCAGTGAAGAGTCAGCAAAACAACAGATGGTTTTCTTAGATCGGTGTTAGAATCGTATGAGAGCCTCGTGGCAGGCAAGATTGGAAACACGAACCTGACGAAGGAGGACTATGATCAAATAGATCCTGAAGAGATGGAACTGATCGATATCAGGTGGTGTATGGCCAGTGCAGTCCGAAGAGCCCAAAGATTCATGGAGATTACGGGCATACATTCAATTGGTGGACCGTCTACAAAACTTGGCTTTGACAAATCAAAAGTCACGTGTTTCAGGTGTAAACAAAAAGGACGTTTTAAACGTGAATGTCGTAACGCTCCTGCTGATGATACTGCAAATCCATTCCGCGAGGATTACTACAAAAGAGCGATTTATCATCAGAATAAATCAGAACCACCTAGAATGAAGCAGCTTGAGGATGCCCCCAAAGAAAAATCAAGAGCTCTTGCTGTTATTCATGATGATGAAGGTTTTGATTAGAGTGAACTGCTACCAGAGGAAGATGTAGTAGGATATGCTTTCGCAGAAGAAAAGATTACTCCTGTCAAAGACACCAGAACTGAAGAACAAAAATACCTCGCAAGAAAGCAGAAAGCAGAATTCAAGATGATCAGATTATATAAGGTGTTCAGCGAAGCCCAGAGAGCAAAGAGATGGGATGCTGATAGAGAATGTTACCTTAATCCTCAAGGAAACATTGCTATTGATACGAAAACTCTTAGTATAGAAGCTTTCATTGAGGAATACAAAGCAGAAAAAGATGCCAGACAGAGAGAATGGTGGGGAGGAGGAGAAGTAGTTGAAAAAGAAAAAGAGAAAGAGAAAGAGTCTCAGTCTAAGAAGACTGATGATGGGATTATCGATACTTCACAAGAATTTGCCGCTGAAAACTTGGGAAAGATGGCTGACAAAGTGCTTGCTGCAAAGGAACTTGAGGTAGACTCTAAGTCTGAAACTGAGTCTAAAAGCAAGGTCAGTCCAAATGTTTCAACAAGTGAGACAGGTAAGACAGTCAAAAGTGATAGTGAATGCAAAAGTTGCATGAAAAACTGCAAGTTTTGAAGTACACTCGCTTACCTTAGTGATACAAAGGTTACAAAACTGACAACAAGAGTCAGAAAGGTTGAAGATCAGATTCTAGATCGTGATAAAATGCTAAAAGCTTCAAATAATCGAGCTAACAAGTTAACTGGAAGAATTGAAAATGATAAAATTGAAGTAGAAAGAATTAAGAAAGAAAATGAAAAATTGGTTCTTGAAAATCTTAAAATTTTAGAAAATTTTGACAAACTAAAATGAACCGGTACAAGATTTTGATGAAAGAAATGGTAAAACAAATAAAGAAAATGAGCATTTAACTGTAGTTCTTAGACACAAAGAAGAGCAAATCAACCAACAACTGGATGAGATTGCTAAATTGAAGCTTCAGTTTGAAGAAGCTAAGATTGAGAATGAGCGTATCAATATGAAATTAACCAATTACAGCTCCGCAAGCTTTGTTTTGCAACACATTGTTCCCAAACCCATCGGGAAAAACAAAGCAGGCGAAGATGTTTACTTGGATGGAACTGGGGTTGGGTTTCATCAGGTTCCACCACCAGTTTTAAACAATTACTCAAAGAAAAAGTCCGGATTGGTTAATGATGAAGATGAAATGAATAAAAAAAAACTTCCAGAGTCAATTGATGTTACATTTTCTTCATCTGATGATAGTGTTCAAACTGATATTGTATAAGGCATGGCTGAAAGTGTTTTGAAGTCTGATAGTGATTCAGTTGAGGATGAAGAATGTTTTCTGAACAATTACATTCCGAAACAAAAATCCAAAAACAACTTAAATGAAGAACCTACTTTTGTCATGTACAAGATGTCGGGATCAGATAAGTTGTATTCGGATTCTGAATTTCCACTGGAGAATGTTAATGTGAACAAATTGAAAAATGTTTTCAAACTGGTTGAAATTGATTTGTCTGAAGTAGAAGGTTTGAATCAGACAAAGAGGCAAATGAATTTTGAAAAAGATAAAGCTTACTACAAGAAACCTGTTGTTCCACCGCGTTTTTATAACTACAATCAAAACAGATGGTCGGGTGGATATCAGGGTGGTAAGAAATATCAGAGAAAGAATTTTCAAAACAAGAAGTTTGCTGAGAAAAAGGGGTTTGTGAACAGTTCAAGTTCACTTTCTGATGAAGAATCTGAGATTTTTTCAAAATCAAACAAAGAGTTCTTTGAGAAGAAAGCATCGCAGCCTCAGTCTGAAGGCACAAGTCGGGTAGTTGACACCCGAACATGTTTCAAATGCAATCAAGTTGGACATATTGCACGAAAGTGTACCAACTTGAAGCCTAAGACTGAAGTTGTGATAAACTCAAGAAAGAAGGTTGATGCAAAAGGAAAAGCTCCAATAGTTGTTGAGAAAATTTTGAAAAATGAGAAAACAAAAGTCAAAATTGAACCTATTAAGAATGTGGTAACTAAAAATGACAAATTCTATAAACGGGTTGCTTCATCTCAACAAACATGGAAGCCAAAAATTGTTGACAAGAAAGAAAGTTCATCTAAACCAAAGGTTTCAGAGTCAGAAAAACAATCGTCTGCTACCACTCCGGTAAAGATGGATGTTCCTTTGGATTATTATGAACAATTAGAGAAACAATCTTCTACTCCATTAGAGAAGAAGAATGTTCAAAAGAAAGATCAACCAACCAGTCATTCTAAAAATGATTTCTTCTTATACAAAAAGGTTGAGGTTGGATCTGAGGAAAGCTTGAAGATGAATGATAAAAATTTTCCGCCACTTTACATTGCTAAAACTCACCTTAATGTCAAGTTACCCGAGTCAAAAGAGGCTGGGGTAGCATCAAAATCTCACTAAATGCTTTTAAAATGTGCAGGAGCTTCCAATATCTGTTTCACGAGGGATTATGGATAGTGGAGCTTCTCGGCACATGACAGGGAAAACAGCCCTGCTGTACGATGTTAGAAATTTCAATGGTGGTTATGTAGGTTTCGCTGGAAATCAAGGTGGTAGAATAGTTGGAGAAGGAACATTATCCAATGGGATTGTTACATTTGAAAGACTTAACTACATCGCCGAGCTTGAAAACAATCGTCTGAGCATATCTCAGATTTGTGATCACATGTATACAACGCACTTTACAGACAAAGAATGTTTGATCTTGAAACCAGGATTTGTTGTTCCCGTAGAATGGGTGATCATGAGGGCACCTAGAGTGAATGATTTGTACGTGCTGGACATGAGTGTAGCAACTACAACAACGGGCCAGGCTCACTGTTTTGTGTCAAGAGCAACAGAAAAAGAATCACAGTTATGGCACCGAAAAATGGGTCATATACATTTGAGAAAAATGAATCACTTGGTGCACAATGATTTGGTTACAGGTGTTCATGTGAAAGGTTTTCATCTGGAAGGGGAGTGCATAAGTTGCATGAAAGGCAAGCAAAAGAAGAAATCACATCCTAAAAAGAAAGTCAATTCAGTTTCAAGACCTTTAGAGAGACTTCATATGGATCTTTTTGGTCCAGTAAACCTCAAAAGTATTACCGGGGATCTCTACTGTCTTGTAGTAACTGATGATTATTCCAGATTTTCATGGGTATCATTTCTGAAGACGAAAGATGAGACGTTTGATAGTTTGATGGCGTTGTTCAGAAAAGTTAAAAACTTGTACCAAAGGAGTATCAAAAGAATCAGAAGTCATAATGGTACTGAGTTCAAGAACAACAAGATGGAAGAATATTGTGATGAGAGAGGTATATTGCATGAATTTAGTGCTCCTTACACTCCGCAGCAGAATGGAGTAGCTGAAAGAAAGAACAGGACGCTAATTGAAATGACTAGGATGATGCTTCCTGATTCAAAGCTACCAGTAAACTTTTGGGCAGAAGCAGTATCCGCCGCATGCTATACGCTCAATCGGGTTCTCACTGTAAAGAAATTCAACAAGACATGTTTTGAGTTGATCAATAATCGCAAACCAAATTTGAAGTATTTAGAACCGTTTGGGTCACCCTGCACTGTTCTAGAGCCTTTTGGAAAGTTTGGTGCAAAGAGCATTGAAGGCATTTTCGTGGGTTACACAAGTCCATTGAAACGAGTCTTTGTTCCAAGCTTGAAGCGGATTATTGAAGCACACAATGTTGAATGTCAAGGTCACACAATGCCACCGCAGAATCCTGGAGATTCATGGCGTTTTCATTATGACACTTTGTGGGATTCGTTTGACATGGAAGAAGAAAAGGAAGAAGAAGAAGACTTCTTTGATGAGTTGGATATTCTAAGAGAGTATGAAGAATCGCAGGAAAGGTTACCAGCTGAGTATTCAAGTCGACCACGACAAACTTCAAATGATGATGAAACAGGTCCAAGTAATGCTGGTGAACATGATGATATTCAACAAAATGAAGTTGCTCCTGATAATCAGATGGCAGTCAATGATAATCAAGAATCTGATAATATGCCTGTATTTGATCATGGTGATTCAGATTCTGAGGGGGAGCAAATCCAGATTTCAAGTCAAACAAGCCCAGTCAGTGAACAATGTACAAATCAGAATGTTACTAATCTGGAAGGCGAGGTAGATGTTCCAGGCGAGGTGATGCCGAGAACTCTTTCATACCATCCAGAAGAGTTTATCATTGGAGAATTACAATCAGGCGTTCGCACTAGACGTCAAATTGACCAAGGCCTTACTTGTTTTTATTCTACAGTAGCACCTTTACAAACTGATTTTTCACTAAGTTGTTTTATTTCGCAGATCAAACCGCGAACATACAAAGAGGCGCTAACTGAAGATTCTTGGGTCAATGCTATGCAAGAAGAGTTGAGTCAGTTTGAGAAGTTAGGTGTGTGGAAGTTAGTAGATTTACCTGATGGTCAGAGGAAGAGAAACACCAAGTGGGTGTTCAAGTGCAAGAGGGATGATCATGGGGTTGTTGTTCAAAACAAAGCTCGACTCGTAGTCCAGGGTTTCAGTCAGCAGGAGGGTATAGATTTCACCGAAGTGTATGCTCCAGTGGCTCGACTAGAAGCAATCAGAATTTTCCTGGCATTTGCATCTTGGAAAAATTTCAAAGTTTATCAGCTAGATGTAAAATCGGCGTTTCTCTACGGGAAGGTAAAAGAGGAGGTATATGTCGGACAACCACCGGGCTTCAACGATCCAATCCACAAAGAAAAGGTTTATTTGTTGGATAAAGCGATGTATGGTTTACACCAGGCCCCGAGAGCTTGGTACGAGACATTGTCTCAACACCTGCTAGCCAACAACTTCATCCGTGGAAAAGTGGATTCCACTCTCTTCACCAAAGAGGTCGACGGACATCTTCTGATAGTTCAGATATACGTGGACGACATTATATTTGGGTCAATAAATGAGAATATGTGAAAATATTTTGAACAAGTTATGAAGCATAAATTCGAAATGTCATCGATGGGTGAGATGAAATTCTTCTTGGGACTTCAGGTTGATCAATTATGACAACTGTGTTCTGTAATCGATGTACGATGGAAAACAATGATGATTATTAATAAAACAATGTGCTTTAGTGCTATTATATGTGTTTTGGTGTTTCTATGTGTGTATTTGTGTTTGGTGATTTTTCAATTCGATTCGATTCCGATTTGCAAGCTTTAAATCGCGTTCTGGAAGGTTATACGCAAACTAGTGCGTAAACGCAGTCAGTATAATGCGACAAACACTCCGGAATAGTGACAAAGGCTTAAAATACCTTAAATAACCTCCACATAACTTAGAAATAAGTTTTGAATGGTTTGGTGTGTCGAAATCAACTTTGTTCGATCGCAGGGACTATTTGTGTCAAACTGCGAAACTATGCCGATTTGTATAGTAACAAACATTCCGGAACTTGATCATAAATTAAACATACCTTAAATAACCTTTACATAGCTTAGAAATAGGCTTTGAGGGGTTCGGTATGCTAAAATAAACTTTATGCTCATTCAGGGATTAAAAGCGTCAAAAAGTGCATAAGTTTGCATTTTCGCGCATAACTTACGTTCTGAATACATCCGGACATCCAAAAATTTATGTAAGCATTAAAATATTTTATTTTAGTGTTTGGCATGATATAATTCCATTCGTCGCTTAATTTGGATCGTTTTTGCGTTCGTTACGACTTCCGTCGTAATTAACCGAACAACGCAACCGTACGACCAAACGAACCGACATCCAATATATTTTTTAGCACATTTAAAATCCCCTATACTTTAACTTTATTTTAGAGCCTTGAAATGGGGTTAACGGGGCTTAAAAGTGCCAAAAATCAAGTTTTACAAGTGCAGGGACCATTTTTGAAATTTCTGGCAGATTCAATGAACCTAGTCCATTTTGAAGTGTTGATGGTTTTAACCCATGGTTTTGCAAAACCATGGGCTGGTATTCAATGAACATAGTCCATATTAGGGGCTCCCATGGTTTTAGAAAACCATGGGCACACATGTAAGGTCCAGATCAAAGCTCAGTTTTCGAGGAACGATCTTAACGATTCTAGAAATCCTATATATACCCCATCCATTTCACTTCAAAACCCAGAATTTGAAATCTTATTTATGCTCTCTAAGTGGAAGTATATGCTTCCTACCTGAGAGAAAAATCAGAATCAAATCTTGCGGGGACCTTCTGTAAGTGTTCTTTCGTTCTTTTCATTCGTTTTAGCGTTAAAGTCAAACTGCGTTTGACTTTCTGCATTGACCAGTTTATGGTCAATGTGAAGTTCATTTGAACTTCATAACGTGAGTGTAATCACGATGGTTATAGCCCGTAGTGACTATACCTACTGATTACCACGTTATCTAGGCTCAGTGACGAGTCGAAGTTTCGGCCAAAATGCGCATTTACGCGTATTTTGTAACCAAACTACTTTAGGATATCAAAACCGTTAGTTTTGATATCAAACCTGTTTTCTAACTTAGGTAAGCATGTTTTAACATGCTTAGCTCGTCACTTTTAGTTTAGTGCTTATATAGGGTCGTAAAGGTAAGCGATCTAATCAATCGCTTATACTTTCAAACCCGACCCGTTTGGTCGATCATTAGGATCCGACCAAACACATTAGGTGACCATAGTAGCATAGGGAATAACCTTCCTAGGTTATACCTTATGGTCACCTAGTTTAGATGGTTGTATGATAAGTAATTTATATGCCTTAGGTAAATGACCAA
>JARYGA010039235.1:0-37810 GCA_030545235.1 Helianthus tuberosus | reverse complement strand
AACACAATCTTTTTGGGTTTTTGTTTTTAAGAGAAAGCAGCAAAGAATTATTTACAAACTATATTTTTGTGAGTTTGCGTAAGAGGATCATATCAGTTTATGAGACAAATCACTAGCACCGTTGAGCTTTTAAACATGTTAAGATCTAAACGATTTACGTTGATTGACGATATAGTTATCCTCTTAAACTCAATCTAAAAACTTTCGAAATGCTTACAGATACGTTAAGGTATATTAATTTTGCACTAAATTCTTATGGACCTCACGATCTCAGCATATCCCCTCATCATGCAATACACTGACTCAAGTAATGCCTTTAAACTTTCATCAACTGTGATATGTGCGAAAACAACACAGAATGTTTAAACATTAACAATCAGGTCGATCTTTCGATAAGCAAAGAAAGTCCAATGTTTAAACAAAATAAGAAAATAAAAACAAGTTGAAGATGTTTAGATCTTAACCACCAGTTCGATATTCACATATACGCAGAGGTGATCCAAGATTTAAACGAAACCCCAAGAAAAATAAAGCAGAACGTTCAGGCAATAACATCCAGTTCGATACTCACGTATACGCAGAGGATGTCCAATGCTTAAACAAAAATAAAGAAATAAAACAAGTTTAAATCTTTGCAAAATGAAATGCACAATCACAGTCACTTTTTCAGCAAGTTGTGAAAGTTCACAAACTGACCGGTTTTTATGCTCTTTTAGCATTCAGCGATTACTGAGTAGGTACACAGTCACGAAGGATAAAACTAAGTACTATGCTTTCAACCGGTTTCCCACTAGAACTAGGCTTTTTCATTTAACTTTGTATCGTTATCGCAAATCTACTAGTCTAGCTGAGCCTATCGTCACATCTTTAGTGAGACCGTTTATCACATTTGACATTTCATTTCTTTAGCGTGCTGTGATAGTCCACGGATTTACTATCATTTCCTCTTATTCACAACGAAACTCATTTTTTTCTTTTTTTCAATGTTTTTGGCATTTTCAAATTTTCTAATTTTTTTTTTAAATTTTACTCCCCCTGAAATCAAAAATATATTTCAATTTTTGATTTTCTGGGAAAATTTGAAAACAAACTGTACAAATAAAGTGACAAACTGATATCGAGTCGCTTCAAATCGCCATCCACTTGGCATAAACAATCAGAACTCCCCCTGACAACAAACTATTTTCCCATTGTGATTTCAAAACACTTAAGTTTGTTTTAATCAAATGGTTTTTCCGGAAAATTAGTTTTGTTGAAATCATAACCACTTGTAGGTTAGGGGATAAGCTCATCACATTGTTTTTCAAAAATACCACTTGTATGAGGGTTACATCAAGTTCAACTTAATGACCTTGATTAACCACTTATAGATGAAAACCCCTTTTTCAACCACTTGTAGGTCCTTCACAAACACAATTACCAAGAATGATGCCGATTCCTGCTCCACGCTTTCCAACCTGGGAGCTCCGGCAAGTCAGGGTTTTCATTTGAAAAGATCCACCCAAGCCTGGTCGTTCTTGGGTTTTCCAGTTTTTTGTTTCAAATTTCCATTTGACAATGATGGAAAGTTGCATCATCAATTGTCTTAACGGAAATATCACTGTTTACCTCAACAGATGGCTCTTCTGGCTTTGACAAACCAGATTCATCGCCCAAACGTGGCTTGTCTGACTTTGATGATTCAGATTTATCATCAAAACGTATCTCCTTTGTTTTTGAAGAAACAAATTCATCGCCATAAAAAACTTTGATAAAGATTTTATCCGAAAAATTAACTTTCTTTGATTTTTTATCGGTTTGATTAGTTAATTTTTCTTTCTTTGTCTCCTCTTTTGTCCTCAGATTTGCATCTGAAGAATTCGTTTTACTTGACTTTGCAGTCGAGTGAAGTGATTTATCAGAACTCTTATTAGAACCAACAGGTGTACCCGAGGACAAAATCCTTTCAAGATACTCTCTTGCCTTCTTCCTTTTCTTTCTCAGTCTGTCTTTCTGCCCTTGTGAAAGTTTCACTTTTTGTTCTTTCATTTCCTGTTCTTTGGGCTTTTCTTCGACTTTGACTGATTTTGTCACCTTTCTCTGAGATTCAGCCCTCGATCTTCCCATTGATTTCATTGGGAAATTTCTCGCAATGTGACATTTGATTTGACATTGAAAGCATCTTCTTGTCTCAAAACTTTGACTTTGGCAGTTAACAGCAATGTGTCCTTGATAACCACAATTGTAACACACTCTGTTATCATACCATTCACCACCTTCAAACCAAATACTCAGATCATGACATTGGTTTGCTTTGTGATAGTCATTTCTTCTTCTCCCATAAGCTTGATTTGTCTTTTGAGCACTGTGATCAAACCTGCACCACTTATTATCAACTTTTTGTGAGTTTTGATTTTCAATTTTTTGTGATTTTTTATCACGATTGGATGATTGAACTGATGATCCTTTATTTTCTTTTTGAAAAACTTTTGAAATTTTTACTTTTTGTTTCTGTTTTGCATTCTTCTTCACATGTTTCTGTGTTGAGCATTCACCATTTTCAGTAGATTGCAAAACAGTTTCTTGAAACTTTTCTTTTAATTTCGAAAATATTTTCTTTTTCTCATTTTCATCATCAGATTTATCATCACAATCTTCAATTATGACTTTGTCATAATTTGTGACATTGTCACTTATTGGAACTGAATTGATCGGTTTTGGACAGATATGATCTGGTGTTGATGACGAAGTCACAAAACCTTTCAATTTATTCTCTAACTCCTTGATTTTATTCCGAGCACTTTCAGCTTCATTTTCCAGTCGAATAATTTTCTGAAGAGAATTTATTGCAATTTGTTTCTCAATATTATTCTTATTGAAAATAGATTTTTCATCTTCTAAAATCTTTATTTGACTTTGAAAATCTTTTTCAATTTTTAACTTTTCATTTTCTAAAATTTTTATTTTATTCTGAAAATCTTTTTCTTTTTCTTTTAAACTTTTATTTTCCAATGTCAAACTGTCCACATCTCTCAACAGTTTGACATTTTCAGATTTTGATTTTTCACAATTTGAGCATATCTTAAGAATCTGTTTATCATCAGCTTTCTTCTCGACCTTCAAAGCTGGAATTTTTTCAACCTGTCTCTTCTCAACTTGAACACCTTCATCATCACTTTCTCCATCTGATGAATGATCAAAAATTGGGGCTTTTGCTGCAACCTCTTTCTTTGACAGTGGTTCAGGATTCGAAGATCCAAGCTTCTCAGATTCTTCATTCTTCTTATCGTTCCTGGCTAAAAACCTTCTTATTTTTTCTGCCCAATAATCATCAGTAGTATATTTTTCACCATTATTGTTTTCCATGATTCGGTTTCGAAAATTCACACAAATAAGCTTTCAAACGAACTGGAATTAAATCTCAAACGAACTGGGACAATTTGGTGCGAAGTGGACTACTTGATGCTAACTAGTATCTCAAAACTCAGTTCATGTGGACTGGAATCTTCAGTTCATGTGGACTAGAATCTTCAGTTCATGAGGACTGGAAGGTTCACTCCATGTGGACTGGAAGGTTCAAATCCACTCCATGTGAACTGGTATTGTGTAAATCCACTCCATGTGACCTGGGAAGTTCACTCCATGCGAACTGGAGATGATGTCATACTATCGGCTCGGTTTTTGACAAAATTGATCAAGTTCTAGGTCGAATTTAAGTCTGATTCTTTCAAGGATTTGTTAAAACAGTGTTTCGCACGTTATATGTGAAAATGAAGACATTTAGAACTATGTTAATTTTGAAAAGATGTGAAGAATGTGAGTAGAAAATAGAAATTTTGGTGAAATTAAGCTGAAATCGGTAAGAACTCTTCCTCCTGAGCTCTGATACCACTTGTAGGATCGTTTTAGCGACCTGACGAGTCATTCAGAAGAGATCTCAATCTAATCAAAGGCGGAATTCAGAGATTAGATCTTGTTTCAGCTTGATATTCACTATTAATTGTCTCTTGTATTGATTAGAACACGTTTACAGACTTGGAGACACTTCGGCAGAGCTTCGCTACCGGAATCACACACACATTAAATGAAAGACATGAGCTCACTATTTATAGGCAGGCCAGTCCACATGAACTGGACATAGCCACTTCATGTGAAGTGGCCACTTCACATGAACTGGACACTACCACTTCACATGGACTGGACACATGCCACTTCCATATGGACTGAACACATGCCACTTCACATGGACTGGATAGTTCATGTGAATTGGTCCAACAACTCTAAAAACCTATTTTCTAGGCTACTGAGCTCCGATCTATCCTATCTAGACACACGACTCGATACAAGACGAAGTCAACAGACATATGCACCAACACGTTCCAACGGTCATTTTTTGGCGTTTTCCCGAGCGGCGTTTGGTCACCGAGCGACATTGAAACCGAGCGGCAAAGGGGGGTCGGCGGCGGTGTTCCCGTGCGGCAAACCACTTTGCCAATCCCCTTTGTCGCACCGCTCCGTATACCCTTATGATCGATGTCTCGAATTTACAAGATTGGGATGAAGTACGATTACAAAGTTACTAAAGATAGAAAGTGAATACAAGCTTTCTAAAAATGGAAAGTACAAATATGGGAAGCGTTACAAGACACATGTATATTCCCCTCATATTTTTTAAATGGTCATAACTTTTTCATACGACGTTATTTAAAAAAAACTACACCATAAAATCGAGCGTCTTTTTATCTTTGATTTGAGCACCATATCACTATATAAAATATGAGATCCAAAAAGAATCTTCTTAGATTTTTATTTTGTATAACATTTTTGTGCTGGTTTTTCTACTACATTTGTGTGCTACATTTTTTTGCTGGATTTTTGTGTTATATTTTTTTTACTGAAATTTTTTTTTGCGCTGGATTTTTTTCCTACATTTTTTTGTACTAGATTGTTTCTACTAAGTTTTTTTATGCAATATTTTTTGCATTGTATTTTAAAAAAAAATCAAAAGGGCAAGCGTTTGTGTTTTAGGACCTAAATACCCTTTCATCCTACATATAAGAAGTTCTACATATCATCTCCACAATCCTTCTTATGCTAATATTAAGGTATAGTGATATATATAAGATTATCGGGGCATTGTTAGAGTTTTATTTCCTAAGCGTTTTCCATATGGCTTTGGGATATCAGGAAGGCTTTACTAGCAAATATTTGGGGACATTTAAATAATTATTTTCTTAGGGTTTTACATTATTTTGTTGGTCCTTTCTATATATATATATATATATATATATATATATAGGTAAAGGGTACTGTACAAATTTCCTTATCGTACATTATGTACGCTACAATCTCAGCCGTCAGATCATCTTCTCGCAATGAAAATCGCATGTTGTTTTTTTTTGTAATAATTTCGCATGTGATAATTTTGATGAAATAGCAGGTTTTTTTTGTAACAATTTCGCATGTGGTAATTCAATTTCGCATGTGATAATTTTGATGAAATAGAAGGTTGTTTTTTTGTAACAATTTCGCATGTGGTAATTCAATTTCGCATGTGATAATTTTGATGAAATAGCAGGTTGTTTTTTTGTAACAATTTCGCATGTGATAATTTTGATGAAATAGCATGTTGGTTTTTGTAACAATTTCGCATGTGGTCAAAAAAACAACATGCGATTTCAATGCGGGAAGATGATCTGACGGCTGAGATTGTAGCGTACGTAATGTACGATAAGCGCATTTGTACGTTAACCAGCCCCTATATATATATATAGGGGAATGTTCAAATGAAAACCACTAGTTATAGCGAAAACTAATTAAAAGGCCAAAAAAACATACCAATTTTTTTTTTTGCATACCAATTTTGCTATTTTTTATATATAAAAAAAATTAAAAAAACAATTGTAGTGCACATGTGTAACACGTGTATTTATTACACATGTGTACTACAAAATATTTTTTTTTTGAAAAAAAAATTATATATATAAAAAATAGCGATTTTTAATAAAAAAATTGGTGTATTTTTTTAGCTAAAATAGCTAAAAAAAACCTAAAAAAAACCTAACCCCCCCCCCCCCACAAAAAAAACCTAACCCCCCCCCCCCCCCCAAGCTAAATGCTAAAAACTAAACCCCCAAAAAACCTAAAAAAAAACCTAACCCCCCCAAGCTAAAATGCTAAAAACTAAACCCCCAAAAAACCTAAAAAAATCTAAAAAAAAAAAATCTAAAATTTTTTTTTTTAATATTTTTTATGCTCAAATCGCTACTTTTAGTGGCTAATTTTTTTTTTTTTGCTTCGAAAAGTAGCGATTTTTATATAAAAAATATTAAAAAAAAAAAATTTGTGTGATTTTTAGCTATTTTTAGGCATTTTTGGTTGTGTTCACATTGGTTCTCGCTGTTCTCGCAATAAGAGGTGGTTCTCGCATGAACTTCTCCCTATATATAGAAACGGGATCAGGAGAAAACGGCAAAAAGTGTAAGAACGGTGAGAACGCATCCTGGCCGAACACGTGGCGCGGGGCATGATCAGGGTACGAGAGGTTTTTTTGTCTTTTTAGTATTCTTCTCCTTTCACGATTTTCGCGTTTGACATGCTGCTTTATTTTTTGCGTGCAAGATAATTTTGGCGTTATGTATAATTATTAATTATTTGGCGTTTTACTGTTTTTCTCAGATTTCTTTTCGTTGAATTAATTCTTTTTGTGTCACATAGTTAATTTTTTGGCGTTATGGCTTTTTCCAAGTCATTTTTGGCGTTTAGTATCTTTTTGTTAATAATTGATTACGATAGATTAATATTTTATAAAACTACAATAACACGAAAATCAAAATAAACTAATAGTCTTCTTTAGGTGGGATTACATCAGAGATGTACCCATCGCTTTGTTCATCACTTTCTTCAGATTCTTCATCATCAAATTTCATTTTTTGCGTATAACGCCATTAGCTCGTCTTTTCTTTGCTGCAACCTATTCTTGAATATCAATGCATCCTTGGATTTTGAATCGTTTGAAGGTGTTAAATCATAGAGTTGTTCAATGATAGATAGCAACTCTGTCTTCAACATTTGTTCCATTGGCCTTGAATATTACACCCCATTTTTATAAGTCACTTCAAGTGTTCCTTCTTCCTCATGCAATACCCAACTGCTAAGTTTTGGTATAGGAGTATCTTCAATATCATAATCATCTTCATCATCTTCTGCCGGAAATTTTCTCTTCAGTCTTTTTATTACAGTTCTCGTTCTTTCACAATCGTTGTCTATTGGAACCCCAAGGGCCAGGATATCCTTCTGTACATTTTCACTCATTCCAAGCATGGCTTTGATTGTCCTTACTTTTACCCTTCTCCTATCAGAAAACTTTATGATGAATCGTTTCTCTTTCCTTTCAAACCTCCATGCAATAAACTTAACCATTTTAAATTTTTTTGGCGTTTTGGACAATATGTGGTGTTTTAGTCAAATTTTTTGGAGTGTTTGAGCTTTGGTTTCATTATCTTCTTTTATATTGACTTTTTTTCCCGCGTATGACAGGTAATTATAGCGTTTTGAAAAAGATAAATAAATATAATAATTGTTAGTAATTATGTTTCCATCGTTTCGTTTTACTGTTTTTTGCAGTTTACCGTGTTTTGTTTTTCAGACTCAATTGTTTTTATGGTGTAACATGTCAAATCTTTGACGGCTGTAATTATGGCGTTTTGTTTTCCAATGGCGGTTAGATAACTATTGGACTTCTTTTTGTTTTATATTCTTTGCACATTGTTTCACGCTTTTTTTATAATATTAGTTGTTCAAATTAATTTTATTATAGTTTGGTAGTTTTTTTGGGGCGTTTTTTATGGCATTATGGCGTTTTACACGCATTTGCTAATTTTGGCGTTTTATTATATTTTTCATTATAGCATTAATATTCTTTTGTTGTTTATTAACTGAAATTACAAAACAAACAATAGATAAAGAAAATTAAAAAAAACAAAGTAAAAGCAATTTATGATTTTAAATCTTCAGTGTCATCAGTCTCTTTTTTTCTTTTGAAACTATAAGAAACGTGACAAATAAATGGCGTTTTGGGTTTGGCGTTGTTTATTTTCTTTGTTCATGTGTTGAAGTGTCTTTGTGGATGTTGGAGACATAGATCAACCCCGTGTGGGTGGATGCTATCTGCTTGTCGTCTTCATTATAATCATCGACGCCAAAGTAGCATTTACACTGGTATAGATCTCTTCTTATCATCCAAACATTCTTCAGGAACAAAGATGACAGTATGACATATGGGTGTCATGAGCAAAATCTTATGTAGCAAAATCTTACTACACTCACGTAACAAATCATTCAATGAAGCTTCATGCAGAACATTACTAAGGATCAAAGAAAAGATGTTTGTCGCCGTTGTATTTTTTGGCGTTTCCCATTGAGTTGTAATTTTTTTAGCAACCACTGTGTGTTTTTTTGTTGTTGTTTTTTTGTGTGATAAACGGAAGGGTGGTGAGATGTTTCTATTTATAGAATTTTTTTTTTTGCGCGTAGTTTAGACGGGATGTTATTTTTATAACAAAAAATGTAATTAACATTTATCCGGATATAAGCTTTGGCGTTATATAATGGCGTTTCATATTTTTTTGGCGTTTTTGTAGCCAGAGAGCTTAAATAAAAACACAGAAAAAAGTACGCAGTGATAAAATTGGTGTTTTGTATATATTTGGCGTTTTATTTTTCAATTGCGTTTTATGTGAGAAATGGTTTTTTACTTTTTTACCCTTATTGAAGCGCGTCCACGTAATAAAATTGGTGTTGTTTACTAAAATGTCACCGCGCTAATCTAGTCCATAGATTGTTTTGATCGGACGATTAATAAGCGTTCTCACACTTTCCACCGTTTTCTCTAAATCCTGACCATATATATATATATATATGGGTAAGATCAAATAAAAAGTTTATTTTGCCTAAGTATGATGAGAAGAAATCTTAACCATTCATTTTTCAAATCAATGGTTAAGATGAAAGTGTAGGAAAAATGAGGAGTGCAAGGGTATCTTGGGAAAATCCTATTTATGGACTTTCTCTCTCCACATGCAAGGCACATGCATATTCCACCTCTATTTTTTAAACGTTAATAAGTTTTTTATACGACATTATTTTTTCGTAAAAATTTCACCGTAAAATCGAGCGTCTTTTTATCTTTAATTTGAGTACCATATTGCTATATAAAATATGAAGACTAAAAAAACCCACTAAAATGTGTTGTATTTCTATGTTGTATAAATTTTTTGTGCTGAATTTTTTTGTCTTAATTTTTTTTTCTCAATTTTTTGTGCTGATTTTTTTTTACTACATTTTTTGCTGAATTTTTTCGTCCTATATTTTTTTGTACTAGATTTTTTTGTGCTATATTTTTTTGTACTACATTTTTTGTGCTATATTTTTTTGTACTATATTTTTTGTGCTAGATTTTTTTGTACTAGATTTTTTTTGTTGTATTTTTAAAAAACAAAGGGGTGCCACATGTCATTTTCACTCCTATTTATAAGGACCAAAATACCCTTTATTTCTACTTATTAGGAGTGTCACATGTCATCATCACAATCCTTCTTAGGCTACTTAGGCAAAATCCACTTTTTAGTGGATCCTTCCCCTACATATATATATATAGAAAAAGTATAATGTACAAAACTGGTTAACGTACGTTAACGTACGCGACGGAATTACGCTAGTTAAGTTGGAAATCACGCAAGTTATGAGTAAAAACCCTAATCACGTTTCGTACATAATCACGCACAAATGTGTATAATCACGCATGGCAATATCGTTCAAAATATAATCACGCAAGTTGGAAAGGTAATCACGCACGTTGTAATTCGTCGCGTACGTAATGTACGTTAACCAGTTTTGTACGTTAACCTTTCTCTCTCTCTCTCTCTATATATATATATATATATAGGACAAGGATCCGTTAGGAACCACCCTTTTTTGTGAGAACCGCGAGAACCAGTGTGAACACATGGCAAAATTGTAGTTATGTGGTATTTATTAAAAAACATGCGCCCTCTTCTCACCACTATGTTCACGATCTACAGCTTTTAATATTAGGGTTTCATTCATCAGCTTCAGCTTTTAATATTAGGGTTTCATTCATCAGATCAGATTGTTGTATACATTGACGACGATGGCCGACTGCGTTCACGTAACTCACCGGAGTTCACGGCGGCGACATCTGTGCACGATGTTTCCGGCGGCATTCACAACGAACAACCCACCATTTACACCCTCAACATGGCATCATCTGATTCATCACGTGTCGATCCTCACACATCTGATGTTCCTCCTCATACATTCTCTGATAATCCTCCTCATACATCTGATGCTGACATTGTTGGTCCATATACTGATAATAGAGTTGATAGTCATAAGATACCTACAAATACAGAACATCAAGAGTTGAAAATCATTCGATTTGTGACTAAAGGTATTATGTTGACTGTAAATGAGGTATATACTTTGTAAATCGTTATATTTACTGTAAATGATGTTGTATTAAATTATATGCACATGTGCATTATGTTTACTGTAAATTATATGCACATGTGCATTATGTTGAAAATTATACTATATCGTTGATGTATGTATTCTAAACAAGTGCCTTATGGATAACTATCCAATTATGTACAAAATGGCAGCAAACAAAGAGTCTTGGGTGGCGGACAACTACAAAAAAATAGGGGAGGTCACTGTGTGAGATTGGCAATGGAAGAACAAGCCGATAACCAGGGAGGCATCGGTGGAGGATATGCAGCTTTTGGCGCTGCTGAAAGACACCCGAATGAAGACGGGTCAATATGGGTTGGGTTGGCACTCGGAAAAATAAGTCGACTTTCAATGTTAAACCCGTTAGATAGGATTTGTGTGTCACAAGCGGGGACCCGTCGAGTGGCTTTGTAATGACCTGGAACGGTTGGGCTACACCTAAAGCCAATATGTTAGCATGGAAATACGTCGAAGGCAGGTTACTGACATAGACAGAGCTGTAAAAAAGGGGAATTCATATCAGCGACTCATTGTGCCCAGGTTGTGGATACGAGCAAGAAACTATTGAACACATCCTCATTCCTTGTTTGATGTCGAAAACGCTATGGTGGATGGTCAGAGCATGGTTGGGAGTAAAAGATTTACATTCTTACTCAATAGTGGCAAATATTCTCTCTTTTTTCCTGGAAGCTGGATATTTCTAAGAAGAAGAAAAAGGTAGTCAACTGCATATTGATGGTTACATTATGGATCATATGGTCGAGCATAAATGAGAAGGTTTTCAAAGTCGTGCAGTGTTCAAATACTAGAAGACTGGAATAAGTCAATGAGTGTACTCTGTTGTGGATGAAAGTCATAGCCAAAATGGAGAATTTAGTGATTGAAGAGTGGTACACCAGTGGTGTGAATGTAATAGAAAAATAGGAGTTTATATGTTTACTGTAAGTGTACTTCTCTAGTTCATGTCTAAAGTTATGGTTTGAATATATGTCATCTTGTTATGTTAAAAAAAATGTCGTTATATATAAATTGATAATGCTCGTGTGCATTATGTTGACAATTACATTATGCACACGTGCATTATATTGACAATTACATATGTATACATTTGAAAAATATAGGATGATGAGGGTGATGCAGACGATAGAAGATTTCAAAAACTGTTCCAGAGACATACGAGAGACGTACGTCTATTTATCGGTGAACGTGATTCATACATTATACTACATACAATTAAACCCCAATTTGCCAACCTCAAAGACTTTTATTTTGATTACGTTATAGTTGATAATGAGCTACAATCGTTCTTAGATGTTCAACCAGACGTCGTAAATCGACCAACCCAAATTTATGATTCTTGAATTAACTATTTATGACGATAAACAAATTCCAATCAGTATTCACTTTGATTCTGTTTTTTTTAGTTGTCATGATGTGGATTATCAAATTTACATTTTGATTATGTTTTTTAGTTGTTTTCATGTGCATTACCAAACTTAATGTATTGACAGAAAGATGCACATGTGCATACATGTTTTTCTGTTTAACTTAACATGGTTATTTGATACGGAAAAAAAGATGCACACGCGCAATATACGTGTTCTAATAATGCTCTTACCTATACACATTTTTAACAATATACCAGCACGCTTTGATACGTATATACATCGCTTTAATATACATAATACATCCTTTGATATACATAATACATCGACATATGATTACTAATTTTGAATAATGCACATATGCATCCATACATAATTTATCCTATACAACTACTGTCAACCAAATATACACACACCACATCAGTTAGCCATTTACTATTGCCCAAACAAAAAAAAAACACAAAAAAGAAAAAAAAACACTACGTGTTTCATGTCCTTGAGTCACCCACATATAACATCCATAACATCATATCGTCTGTTCCTTTTTCCAGTTGTTGAGCACACCCCAGCATTCCTATTGCTTCAACGCCTCTTCGTCTAACATCTGCTTAACTCTTTCATCTTTGCATAACCCTTTCATCTGTTAATCCATGTATTTTTTCCATCTTCCATCGATGATCTACAATGAGCATGTGTATCAACATTAATTTATGATCAACATATAAGATATGCACACGTGCATCATTATATACATGTGCATAAACATTAAATACCTTAATAACCTATGTTGACAAACTATGCATGTTAACATATTCTGTCAATCTATGCACATGTGCATAACTATATACCACACAATTATACCTTATTAACATATTCCAAGATGAAATACACATTCGCATAACTGTATATCTGTGACAACTCGTATTTCAGAACCTATCCTTGTGCTAAGTGTAACATGTTTGAGCACTACGTGATTATGTGAAATTTGATGATTAATGAGATGTTATGTTGTTATGTTATGTGCATGTATATATGTAATAGGATCACACAAAACGAACCGATCGCACAACTCTAACTCGATCGCACAAGCCCATTCGGGCCACATTCTTATACTCGAACCATAAGGGCAGCCCATGAAGGGTTCGGCCCACTCCCCTTAGTTCGAATAACACATAGGGTGATAGTATAAATCTCACACCTTATCTAATCACACAAAGTTTACCAAACCCTACTCTCTCTTTCTCTCCCTCACGAACTCGACGGCAGCCACATCCTTTCTCCACCGAAGACTCTCTATTCGGCTCACTTCTCATTCCATTCTTTAACCGGTTAGTGTATTACTTTTGATCTCATGATCGATGATGTGTTGGTTTACATGCTTTACATGATGATTTAGGGATGTTATGTGTTTATGATGAAAAATTGTTAAAGGTTGGCGTTCATAAAAATCTGCTCACATGTGTGTGTTTGATAATGTTCATATGAATCGGACTTGTATGATGATCGGCTATTATGTTTATGTGCTTCGGATTGTTTGTTTGATGATGTTGAAAGCTTTAAATCTGATAGTTTGAATGTTTTAAGATGTTGTTTATGCTTAAAACACGATTAGGGTTCATAGGAATTAATGGATAAAAACCTTGTTTTGATCGAATAATGGGTTGACTAGAAACTATTGATTGTGTTAGTCGATTTGTTTCAAATATGGAAACTGTTAGAATTGATTTGCAAATAAATGATGTAACTGATTTCCATGAATTACGTATAGTAATCCTGATCGTACAAGACTCCTCTCGGTCACACAAGATTAGGTCACACAAGACCTGATTTGATCGCACAGGGTGCATTGCACAAGACGGGGTACAATCACATATAGCACAGTGTACAACTATGATATGCATGATCGCACAAGACTTGTGGATCGCACAAGATAGTGCCAATCGCACAAGGCTTGGGCCACACACAAACAACTAGAACTGCATTATTGATTTGGGCCTCAAAGCCCAAGTCCAGTCGCACAAGATACCAGTAGTCGCACAAGACTATTTGTCACACCCCTATTTTCCACGTGTCACCGGTGGGCCCGGTGGGGAGTATAGTGACGTAGTTGGTATCATCATAGACAAACAACACAATATATAAATGCACAGCGGAAGCAAAGATAGATTCATTTCAACTTTAATAAAAATGTAATATTAAATATCACTAATAGTTGAAACGGATCCACAGGCGGATCAAAATAAAATAAGATACTGTTCAACAGTTTATTGTCGTCCAAGCTTGCGAGACTTATTGTGGACGCTCTAGAAGACAGCCAGCCTATTACGTGTAGTACCTGCACTTAACCTTTTGGGAAAATACGTCAGTTTACACTGGTAAATACAATTTAACTGACTCATTTTGAAAATGGTTGAAAATTGATTTGAATGCTCATGGCACAAAACATTTTATAACTTGGGATAATTATATATTATTATAATCTTGTGAACGAATTACATGTTACTTGTGCGTTCAGTAGCCCGTATCTTGTTCGGGTTAAAGATCAATAGACCCTCCACATTAGAGTTATACACTGACAGGTGTACGCCTACACCCCGTGCTCAGGTCGTGGCCATCTCGTAAGATGATGCCGAGGATATCCGGGACATGGTCATTAACCCCCCAAAGGCTTTAAGTGAACAAGACTGTTTAAACGAGCCGATCAAATTATTCAATTAACCATTCAAAGATGTAAGATTTGATGCTCGATCAAGCGGTATTCTATATACCGTAACCCAAGCCTGTATAGGGAAAATAAGTTAAAAGTATTAACCTGAGTATAGTATAATTCTCAACAAGCAAAAAGGCAAGTAGCTTTTACCGGTGCTCCTAATCTGGAACGAAGGTTTATAATAACCTATTAGATTTCTAACGGGTCTTTATTTAAGCTTAAGCTTAGACCGGCTAGTTTAAAGGACGATACGGTTCAAACGCACGATTAAGCGAAGACCGGATAGAATGTGATTTAGACCCGACAAGTTTGAATACTTGTATAATATGGGTATACTAAATACATTCTGGATTTTGAGACAAAAATGATAATGTTTGACCCGTCTCGGTCAATTTATGCAAACTAGTTACATAAACCGAACCGAACGCGAAAAGAGCGTTACGGGTAACCGTAAGAGTCGTATGCAAGTTCCCTGAGATAATATGCTCTAAATATGTTATAATATCAGTAAGTTATTTTCTATTATGCCCAAAGCGGATTTAAACACAATTTATGCCTCATAAGGGCATTTTGGTCATTTAAAAGATTATAAAAGAGTTTATTTGTAAATCTGAGTTACGGGTCTGATTTATACAGTAAGTATACTTAATTTAACATGTTATAACAGTAGGGTATGACCCATATGTGAAACTTATCATTTAAAACCAAACTATGCACCTTAGGGGTATTTTGGTAATTTCACAAGGGCTAAAAATGTCAAAATTGGAAACCTGAGTTTATAAACTTGTACTTACTGTTATTTTATAAAAATATGCTAAGAACATCATTAGGTATCAACCTTATATGTTTAATATGGTTATAGTACATACTATGCGTTAAAAACGCCTAAAAAGGCGATTTAGAGCCGTTTCCGGGTATTTTTTAAAGAAAGCTGATATTTTTATATTTCCAGAATGCTCAAAATATTTTATTTATCAAATAAAATCAGTAGAAAAAGGTTTGGGGTCAAAAGGATTTGTAAAACTCATTTTATGGCTTAAAAGGGCAAAATCGGTATTTATCGAATTAAACTTAGAGACCTATGATATGATCAGCCAAAAATCTTTAAAAATCCCAAAATATTATATAACATCAGTGGGTAAAAATTTTGATATCAAAAAGTGGGTTTAAATAGGTTATATGCTAATTACGCCGTTTAAGTAACATAAGGCTTTCAAATTACGATATTAAGCATTACTCTTAATCTGGACCTCAAACTGATATCAAATTTTAGGTGCAAGTTTATAAATCAGTAACAAATGTTTCTAAACTTTCACTTTTTCAAAAATCACGTTTTATAGTAAAAAGGGCATAATAGTCAACTTTTAAGCATTAATCGGAAACATGCATATGAACCGGATAAGTGTTGAACCAAGTTGTAAAATCTCAGAGAGTTAAACTTATATGAAAATTGGTCCAAAATAAGCTCTTAGGCAGATCTCAAACATGCATGAACGGATCAGAACTGAAAGTCAAAGAAAAAGTCAATTTATGCGACTTTCGGTTCTGATTCGGGTTTAAACTGAAAATTGTCGAGATGAACATGTTGAGACATGTTCTTACATTAATTATCAAGTTATTTTAGTGATCAAACAGGTTGCATGTACCCTAAATTGCTAATCATGCTTAAATTTGCAAAAACACATTCTGTTGACTTTTTGAAACAAGCTTTGACTCGACAATTAACATGCTTAGAGTGGGAATCTGAAAATACCCTTTTGAGGGTTTGTTACCCACATAAATACCAACTTGTAGGTACTTTCAATTTGAGAAATGACTGAGCCAATTTCGTTTAATCACCAAGTCAAACTTAAATTACGATGGATTGACTTTCGGTTAGTAAACTAAGCTAGAACGGATTTGAGAAGGTTATGAATACTTACAAGAGTCCTAACAAAGCTTAGAGATCACTAGGAAGTTGCCTTGTCGTCCAGAAAGCTCCAGAAATGTTCTTGTGAATTTTTGAAAATGTAAGTAATGAAAGTTTCAAGCTTCAAGTCCCATTTATCTAAGTTTTGATCTGATTAGAGCCTGCCACAGAGGTCTAGGAGTGATATGAGAAGAGGACAAGTGCCCCTAAATGCATGAAAATCGATTGGTGAGGCTCTGGAGTCGACAACAGCTGGTTACAACTCGCAACAGACTCAAACTGGCAGCTGGTCGTGATTTTTGTCGCTGGCAGCTGGTAGTCGGGCCGCGACAGGCCCCTCGCGGGCCGCGTACAAGGTGTTTACCAGCTTAACAAGTTTCAACAATTTACAATTCAGTCCCTGATCTTTGTAACGTGTTTTTGGCTATTTATCTTGCACATTAGACCCTAAAATCTTATTTTTAAGGGCCTTGGGACTCTTACAAACATGGTAAAGTCCTCGGTTAACTTTGTGCTTACCCGAAAAGTCACGAATTTCATCGTTAACGCATTTAACCCTTCGTGTACGGTTTTGATCATATCTTTCTCATACAATAACGAAACTTGATGAAATTTTTACCACATATTCTAGTGAGTATATCTTATCATTACAAAGCTTCGGGTTTGCCAAAAGGTCACTCAGAGGTATACTTTCAACTTGTTGACATATTTAGTCCCTGTAGTTTGTAATTCCTCACTTTCTTTCATTTCTCGCTTCGTATGATCCATGATTTATCCGTTTAAGGTTATAAACACCATGTAGGGTTATTGTAGAGCCTATTTATCAATTGTTGACACTTTGGACCCTTATTTTCACATAGTTTCACTGTTTGTCAACTTTAGTCCCTCTAAAGTATGTTTTCACATATTCAAAGCCCATGACACGTGTCAATACATTATTGGACGTAAATTTTCGAGGTGTTACATCCTCACCCCCTTAAAAGAAATCTCGAACCCGAGATTTACTGAAACAAATGAGGGTATTTTTCTTTCATCGTGGATTCTACCTCCCATGTGTATTCGGGACCTCTACGGGCATCCCATTTGACCTTTACAATAGGTACATGCTTCCTTCGAAACTTCTTTAGCTGTCGATCTTCAATCGATAATGGCTTTTCCACAAATTTCAAGCTTTCATCTATATGTACATCCGTATGCGGTATAACCAGTGATTCATCAGCGAAACACTTCTTCAAATTACAGATGTGGAACACATTATGGATAGCGCTAAGTTCTTCAGGCAAGTTTAACTTATAAGCAACTGTCCCGACACGTTCGATAATCTCGAAAGGTCCTATGTATCTCGGGCTTAGCTTGCCTTTCTTACCAAATCGCATCACCCCCTTCCAGGGTGATACCTTAAGCAACACTTTATCACCTACTTCGAAGTGAAAAGCCTTACGCTTTGGATCCGCATAACTTTTCTGCCTTTCCCTGGCAGCTTTCAAACGATCGCGAATCTGGACAATCTTGTCCGTTGTCTCAAAAACTATCTCTGGTCCTGATAGTTGGATATCTCCAACTTCCGCCCAACAAATGGGCGATCTACACTTTCTACCGTATAAGGCCTCAAAAGGCGCAGCTTTTATGCTGGTGTGGTAGCTATTGTTGTAGGAGAATTCAATTAATGGTAGGTTCTTATCCCAACTACCACCCAAATCGATCGCACATGCACGTAGCATGTCTTCCAACGTTTGAATAGTACGCTCACTCTGACCGTCAGTCTGAGGATGATAAGCCGTACTAAAATTTAAACGAGTGCCCAACGATTGTTGGAAACTTTTCCAAAAATGTGACGTGTATCTAGTATCTCTATCAGAGATAATAGACACAGGTATTCCATGCAAAGCTACAATCTTATCAACGTATAACTGGGCTAACATATCGGAGCTATAAGTCTCCTTGATGGGTAGAAAATGTGCTGACTTCGTCAGTCTATCTACTATGACCCATATAGTGTCATTTCCCTTTCTCGTCTTTGGCAACTTGGTGATGAAATCCATCGTCACCATCTCCCACTTCCATGTGGGAATTTCAGGTTGTTGTAACAAACCTGACGGCTTCTGATGCTCAGCTTTGACTTGCGCACAAGTCAAACATTTAGCTACATAAGCAGGTACATACTTTTTCAAACCAATCCACCAGTAGTTGGCCTTTAGATCCTGGTACATCTTATCAACTCCAGGATGAACGGAATATTTGGAACTGTGGGCTTCCTGGAGAATAACATCTCGAACTCCTCCATAAACTGGAACCCATATTCGTCCATTCAATCTAAGCATTCCGTCTTTGTCACAGGATAACTGCTCCTCAGTTACTCCTAGCTTTTCTTCAGGATAGTTAGCTTCCAACACAGCTTCCTTCTGTGCAGCTAACACCCTTTCGTTCAAACTATTCCTGATTTCGATGCGCTTGGCATTGATTCTTATTGGCTTCACTCTTTCTTTTCTGCTTAAAGCGTCAGCAACTACATTTGCTTTGCCTGGATGGTATTTTATCTCACAATCATAATCATTTAGAGTTTCCATCCATCGTCTTTGTCGCATGTTCAAGTCCTTCTGATTGAACAAATGTTGAAGGCTCTTGTGATCCGAATAGATTACACACTTGGTTCCATATGAGTAATGTCTCCAAAGTTTTAATGCAAATACAACGGCACCCAGCTCCAAGTCGTGGGTGGTGTAGTTCTTTTCGTGCACCTTTAGCTGTCGCGAAGCGTAGGAAATAACCTTGCCTTTCTGCATGAGTACACAGCCCATACCAGTGTGTGATGCATCACAATACACCACAAATTCTTCTATACCATCGGGCAATGTTAATACCGGTGCATTACTCAACTTTTTCTTCAGAATGTCAAAGGATTCCTGCTGCTTAGGACCCCAGTCAAACTTAACCTTCTTACGCGTCAACGAAGTTAGGGGCACAGCAATCCTTGAAAAGTTTTCGATAAAACGCCTATAATATCCTGCTAAACCCAGAAAACTGCGAATCTCAGTAGGTGTCTTTGGCTCTTGCCAATTCATAACTGCTTCTACCTTAGCGGGATCCACTTGGATACCACGCTCACTTACCACATGTCCAAGGAATTGGACTTCTCGAAGCCAAAATTCGCACTTCGAAAATTTGGCGTAGAGTTTCTCTTGGTGTACAAGTTTGAGAATACAACGAAGGTGTTTCTCATGATCAGCTTGGCTCTTCAAGTAAATGAGGATGTCGCCAATGAAGACGATGACGAATTTATCCAGATAAGGCTTGCAGACGCGATTCATGAGGTCCATGAATGCGGCTGGCGCATTAGTGAGCCCGAAAGGCATCACTAGGAACTCGTAATGTCCATAACGAGTCCTAAACGTTATCTTGTGTACATCTTCATCTTTGACCTTCAACTGATGATAGCCTGACCTCAAGTCAATCTTAGAAAAGTAGCTTGCTCCTTGCAATTGATCGAACAGATCGTCGATCCTGGGCAAAGGATACCTATTTTTGATAGTGACTTTATTAAGCTCGCGGTAATCGATGCACAGACGCATCGATCCATCCTTCTTCTTGACAAACAAAATCGGCGCTCCCCAAGGGGACGAACTAGGTCTAATAAAACCTTTAGCTAACAGATCATCTAACTGCGTCCTTAATTCCTTCATCTCCGTTGGTGCTAACCTATAAGGTGCTCTCGCTACTGGTGCCGCACCCGGGATGATGTCAATTCGGAATTCCACTTGCCTATCTGGTGGTAAACCAGGTAGTTCTTCGGGAAAAACTTCAGGATATTCCGAAATGATAGGGATGTCTTCAATCTTGGACTTTGGCTCATCAATAGTAACTTGTGCCATATAAATGACACAACCCTTTCCCAAGCATCTAGATGCCTTGAGCATGGACACTTGCTCAGGCAATCCATGCTGAGTATCCCCTTGAATGGTAAGTGATTCCCCAGACGGGGTTTTGACTATCACTTGCTTCCTGTTGCATACAATCTGGGCTTGGTTATGCGATAACCAATCCATGCCTATAACTACATCAAAGCCGGCTAGCTTAAAGGGAAGTAAGGATAAAGGAAAAGAATGATTCCTAATGGATATAACACATCCATCTAAAACAGTTGAGGTTGTTTCTATGGTTCCATCAGCTAATTCCACCTCGTATTTTACGCTTAAGGTTCTAACAGGTAGGTTTAATAACTTACAGAACTTATCATCAACAAAAGACTTATCTGCTCCAGAATCAAACAATACTCTAGCAAAAACATCATTTACAAGAAAAGTACCTGTAATAACGTTGTCATCTTGAACAGCTTCTTTAGCGTCCATCTTGAAGACCCTCGCATTGGTCTTCTTCCCATCTTCGGCTTTCTTGGCGTACTTTGGGCAATTAGACTTAATGTGCCCTTTTTCGTTGCAACCATAACATGTTGCATCCTTCAGCTTCTTACACTCCAAAGTCTTATGATCCGTGGATTTGCAAATCCCACAAGATCTCACGTGAGACTGTGATCTCGACTCCAAACGACACTTCCCAAAGTGGTTCTTCTTACAAGTTTTACATTTGGGCTTATCCTCCGATTGTTGCCCATCTCTCTTAGATCTCGACCCTTTCCTATGGTCGTTATTTCCTCGGTGTCTCTTTTCTGGTCTTCGTGAGGTATCGTCCTCATGCTTTCTCTTATTCTCTTATGATTTCCTGAGTGCTCTCAACCTGACTACGTCCATGGTGAGAGATAGAGATAGATCAGCTACTGATCTAAAAGTTGTAGGCCTCGATGCCTTAACACTTGCTTTAATTTCAGGGGCTAAACCCCCGATGAAACGGGCAATCCTTTTCGGTTCTGGGGTTACCAAGTACGGAACCAACCGAGATAGAGTATTGAAAGTGGTGAGGTATGCCTGGCAGTCTAAATTTTTCATCACCAAAGATAAGAAGTCTGACTCGATCCTTTCAACTTCATGTTGTGGGCAAAAATTCTCTTTGATAAGGGCAACGAACTGATCCCATGACATACTGTAGAGTGGGATCTTCCCGGCAGCTTGTATGAGAGACTTCCACCACGCCAGCGCGTCTCCTTTGAACGATTGGGACACGTATTTCACTACATCTCTTTCAGCACACCCGCTGATATCTACTACTGTATCCATTTCGTCCAATCAGGTCATGCAGTCGACCGCTCCTTTCTCCCCAGTAAAGTCTCTGGGTTTACATGAGACGAAGTATTTATACGTACAGGACTTACTATGCGGTTCCTGTTTCTGCTTGATCTTCTTTATCGGGACACTGTTTTGGTTAGAGGAGTGATGATCCTCATCATCCCTATTGAGCTCATCTTTCTTAGGTCCAACTTTCTTAGAGGGCGGCTTGCTATGAGCCTCCGAGTGGACTTTCGGTTTGGAACGTGGTGCAGATCGGGTCCTACTCCGGGTCCCGCTCGATTCACTATACTGTCTATTTAGCGCTTCGATAACAGCACCATTCACTAATGCTTTCAACTCCGCACCCGTTACTAATATTTTAGTATTATCAGGGTTTTCTGTTGGACGACTGTTTAATTCTTCAGACTTAGCCATGTAGTCTAAATTGCTACATAAAAATAAGGACAAGGTCTGTTTAGAAGTCTAAACAGTATTATCGTTCTTGACGATTTATTAACCATGGTAAATAAAAGCCATATTAGTTAATTTAATAATTTCATTCAGGATTTTTACTAGTAATCTTTTTAGAATGAAATATAATTTTGGCATAATAAGCCTAGTCACGTAGACAAATTTCTAAATTACAAATTTAGATCTTATAGGATTAAAGTTTGAATAATTAAGACAAATCAATCCTTTTCTTGGCAGGGAGTGTATAAACTACAGTTGCCTTTTGTTTTATATGACATTAATTACACCCGTAGGCATTATGTCATATCCAAATATATATATGGAGATATTAAACTTGGATACTTTATTAAAAGGGTGGCGTGTGATTTTACGGATCACACTAGCCAAGAATGTTAACATGTTTTACAGATGTTAACAGAGATTTGAATCTTTTTAAACAGGTTCTACCATATTGGCTAGATTTATGACAACATAACAGCTAGGTTTTACCTTTTAAGATCCTTATTATTTTATTAAAATGGTACTTCAAAATAATAAATGTTATTTTTCATTTATTTATACACTATGTTTATGCACATAATTAAAAATGAAAACCTTAAATTAACCATTCAAAATAAAATTTAAATCAGTACGAGTTTGCCCTAAACGGGTCTTTTACATAAACCACATGCCCACGCAGGGGCCAAATAACAAAACAAACAAACCCACGCAGGGGTCAAATAAAAGATATGCCCACGCAGGGGCAGAACAGAAAGAAATACCCTCGCAGGGGTAGAGTACTGAAATAAATAAATGTCCACGCAGGGACATGAGTACCACACTAAAATAACCAACAAACAAAGGATTCAATGACCCTTCTTGCTTTTACCCTTGATTAGATCCACCATCTTCTTAAACATCCCCCGGTTATGCCTCCGATCATGCCGCAACTCATGTCGCATCTCTTGACGCACCTCTTGTATCTCATGAAGGATTTCTTGCATTTGGGGCGGTAACATCGCCGGTGCCTAAGGTGGTTGCTGATAATGCGGGGGTTGAGGAGGTTGCGGTTGATAATGTGGAGGTTGAGAAGGCTGTGATTGCTGATACCCATATGATGGGTACCCATAGGTCGAGGGTCCCGTAGCCCAGGGACCTCCGTAGGGACCTTCTTGGTGGAAAGTGTTGGAGTTTGCTACTATCCAATAGGGATCCTCCGTAAAGTTGTAACCCGTGTGAATCTGCTGCTCGAAGGGATTGAATGTTGCAGCACCGGTGTAAGTGGGGATTGGGTCTCCAAAACCCAATGGTGGCTGTGGCGCGACTGGCGCAGATGCTACTTCAGAGACGGGGTGTGAAGATTCACCCATCTCTGTTTCTTCGTGGACCGGTGAGTACCGGCTGCCACTCGAAAGTGGAGGGGTGCTGATACGCACTCCCCCTCGTGCGGACATTCGCACTGTCGTTCTCCTTCGCCTCGGAGGCGAGGGAGGTTGAAGCTGAGGCGGTGGTGGCGGCGGAGTGACCGCGACAAGTCAAGAATCCTCAGAAGGATTCTGCTGCTGCTGCTGTAGCTGATGCAGGGGAGAGTTGGGTTGAAGCTGGTGCAAGGGAGAGTTATGTGGCTGGTGTAAGGGAGAGTGATGAGGCAGGTGCAGGGGAGAGTTATGGTATGACTGGTGAAGAGGAGAGTTATGATATGACTGGTGCAGGGGAGAGTTATGGTAACTGGGAGTAAATACCCAGTCATGCTGCTTGAATTTCTCCTCATAGCTATCGGGACCATTGTAAGGTGATCCCATAAACGGTGACCCATCAGAAATCTCGATGGGGTGGTTCGGTGTTCCGGAGGGTGGCATAGCAGGATCAGTATCCTCATCGATGTCCATCGGGTTGCCACCAGAAAAATGGTCTTCTGGTCCAAGTGGGTTAAAACCCACTGCTGCTGCTAAGTAGTCATTAGGGTTGAACTGACCCTGGAAGACAGGTGATGGTTGGTTAAAAGGTGAATTGTGTCCTATTAAGGGAATGTAGGACTGTTGTGAGTTGTGGGACTCATTCTCCGAATGAGGCCCAAAGGAGTGCGGGATTGAAGGAGAGGTACTCAGTGAGACTGAGCGCCTAGCAGGTTCGGTAAAAGACCTCCAAAGGTCTTGAGCATCAGTGTTGTGAGGATCCGAAGGTGTTCGCAGGTGTGACGGTCCGGCCTCGTGGTCGTTTGGAGCTACATGTGCTCCTTGTCCTCGGCCTCTACCTCTCATACGTGGCGGCATTCTGGTGATCCTGTCAAAAACAACAAGTGATACAACAAAAATATATGTAAGACAAAGTTAGAAAATAAAACAAAAATTTGGAAATTTCCTAAGTTCTTTGTCTAGACTCGAGAATCGAGGAATGTGCAATTGTGTAACTGAGATTAAACACAAAAGACTAGTGTTTAATTCACTCAGAGTTGGCTCTGATACCAACCTGTCACACCCCTATTTTCCACGTGTCACCGGTGGGCCCGGTGGGGAGTATAGTGACGTAGTTGGTATCATCATAGACAAACAACACAATATATAAATGCACAGCGGAAGCAAAGATAGATTCATTCCAACTTTAATAAAAATGTAATATTAAATATCACTAATAGTTGAAACGGATCCACAGGCGGATCAAAATAAAATAAGATACTGTTCAACGGTTTATTGTCGTCCAAGCTTGCGAGACTTATTGTGGACGCTCTAGAAGACAGCCAGCCTATTACGTTTAGTACCTGCACTTAACCTTTTGGGAAAATACGTCAGTTTACACTGGTAAATACAATTTAACTGACTCATTTTGAAAATGGTTGAAAATTGATTTGAATGCTCATGGCACAAAACATTTTATAACTTGGGATAATTATATATTATTATAATCTTGTGAACGAATTACATGTTACTTGTGCGTTCAGTAGCCCGGATCTTGTCCGGGTTAAAGATCAATAGACCCTCCACATTAGAGTTATACACTGACAGGTGTACGCCTACACCCCGTGCTCAGATCGTGGCCATCTCGTAAGATGATGCCGAGGATATCCGGGACATGGTCATTAACCCCCCAAAGGCTTTAAGTGAACAAGACTGTTTAAATGAGCCGATCAAATTATTCAATTAACCATTCAAAGATGTAAGATTTGATGCTCGATCAAGCGGAATTCTATATACCGTAACCCAAGCCTGTATAGGGAAAATAAGTTAAAAGTATTTACCTGAGTATAGTATAATTCTCAACATGCAAAAAGGCAAGTAGCTTTTACCGGTGCTCCTAATCTGGAATGAAGGTTTATAATAACCTATTAGATTTCTAACGGGTCTTTATTTAAGCTTAAGCTTAGACCGGCTAGTTTAAAGGACGATACGGTTCAAACGCACGATTAAGCGAAGACCGGATAGAATGTGATTTAGACCCGACAAGTTTGAATACTTGTATAATATGGGTATACTAAATACATTCTGGATTTTGAGACAAAAATGATAATGTTTGACCCGTCTCGGTCAATTTATGCAAACTAGTTACATAAACCGAACCGAACGCGAAAAGAGCGTTACGGGTAACCGTAAGAGTCGTATGCAAGTTCCCTGAGATAATATGCTCTAAATATGTTATAATATCAGTAAGTTATTTTCTATTATGCCCAAAGCGGATTTAAACACAATTTATGCCTCATAAGGGCATTTTGGTCATTTAAAAGATTATAAAAGAGTTTATTTGTAAATCTGAGTTACGGGTCTGATTTATACAGTAAGTATACTTAATTTAACATGTTATAACAGTAGGGTATGACCCATATGTGAAACTTATCATTTAAAACCAAACTATGCACCTTAGGGGTATTTTGGTAATTTCACAAGGGCTAAAAATGTCAAAATTGGAAACCTGAGTTTATAAACTTGTACTTACTGTTATTTTATAAAAATATGCTAAGAACATCATTAGGTATCAACCTTATATGTTTAATATGGTTATAGTACATACTATGCGTTAAAAACGCCTAAAAAGGCGATTTAGAGCCGTTTCCGGGTATTTTTTAAAGAAAGCTGATATTTTTATATTTCCAGAATGCTCAAAATATTTTATTTGTCAAATAAAATCAGTAGAAAAAGGTTTGGGGTCAAAAGGATTTGTAAAACTCATTTTATGGCTTAAAAGGGCAAAATCGGTATTTACCGAATTAAACTTAGAGACCTATGATATGATCAGCCAAAAATTAAATAAAAATCTTTAAAAATCCCAAAATATTATATAACATCAGTGGGTAAAAATTTTGATATCAAAAAGTGGGTTTAAATAGGTTATATGCTAATTACGCCGTTTAAGTAACATAAGGCTTTCAAATTACGATATTGAGCATAACTCTTAATCTGGACCTCAAACTGATATCAAATTTTAGGTGCAAGTTTATAAATCAGTAACAAATGTTTCTACTCTTTCACTTTTTCAAAAATCATGTTTTATAGTAAAAAGGGCATAATAGTCAACTTTTAAGCATTAATCGGAAACATGCATATGAACCGGATAAGTGTTGAACCAAGTTGTAAAATATCAGAGAGTTAAACTTATATGAAAATTGGTCCAAAATAAGCTCTTAGATAGATCTCAAATATGCATGAACGGATCAGAACTGAAAGTCAAAGAAAAAGTCAATTTATGCGACTTTCGGTTCCGATTCGGGTTTAAACTGAAAATTGTCGAGATGAACATGTTGAGACATGTTCTTACATTAATTATCAAGTTATTTTAGTGATCAAACAGGTTGCATGTACCCTACATTGCTAATCATGCTTAAATTTGCAAAAACACATTCTGTTGACTTTTTGAAACAAGCTTTGACTCGATAATTATCATGCTTAGAGTGGGAATCTGAAAATACCCTTTTGAGGGTTTGTTACCCACATAAATACCAACTTGTAGGTACTTTCAATTTGAGAAATGACTGAGCCAATTTCGTTTAATCACCAAGTCAAACTTAAATTACGATGGATTGACTTTCGGTTAGTAAACTAAGCTAGAACGGATTTGAGAAGGTTATGAATACTTACAAGAGTCCTAACAAAGCTTAGAGATCACTAGGAAGTTGCCTTGTCGTCCAGAAAGCTCCAGAAATGTTCTTGTGAATTTTTGAAAATGTAACTAATGAAAGTTTCAAGCTTCAAGTCCCATTTATCTAAGTTTTGATCTGATTAGAGGCTGCCACAGAGGTCTATGAGTGATATGAGAAGAGGACAAGTGCCCCTAAATGCATGAAAATCGATTGGTGAGGCTCTGGAGTCGACAACAGCTGGTTACAACTCGCAACAGACTCAAACTGGCAGCTGGTCGCGATTTTTGTCGCTGGCAGCTGGTAGGCGGGCCGCGACAGGCCCCTCGCGGGCCGCGTACAAGGTGTTTACCAGCTTAACAAGTTTCAACAATTTACAATTCAGTCCCTGATCTTTGTAACGTGTTTTTGGCTATTTATCTTGCACATTAGACCCTAAAATCTTATTTTTAAGGGCCTTGGGACTCTTACAAACATGGTAAAGTCCTCGGTTAACTTTGTGCTTACCCGAAAAGTCACGAATTTCATCGTTAACGCATTTAACCCTTCGTGTACGGTTTTGATCATATCTTTCTCATACGATAACGAAACTTGATGAAATTTTTACCACATATTCAAGTGAGTATATCTTATCATTACAAAGCTTCGGGTTTGCCAAAAGGTCACTCAGAGGTATACTTTCAACATGTTGACACATTTAGTCCCTGTAGTTTGTAATTCCTCACTTTCTTTCATTTCTCGCTTCGTATGATCCATGATTTATCCGTTTAAGGTTATAAACACCATGTAGGGTTATTGTAGAGCCTATTTATCAATTGTTGACACTTTAGACCCTTATTTTCACATAGTTTCACTGTTTGTCAACTTTAGTCCCTCTAAAGTATGTTTTCACATATTCAAAGCCCATGACACGTGTCAATACATTATTGGACGTAAATTTTCGAGGTGTTACACTATTGAATCGCACAAGTTACTTTTCTACTAACTGTTTGGGCCATGTACATGTTGGGATTGTTTATTGGGCCGGGTTAGTTTCCAATCGCACAACCCATTGTGTATCGCACAAGTCATGCTGATCGCACAATAGGTTGGGCCGCCTGTTTATTGGGCTTTATCTTTCGGGTCGCACAAGTTTGGATATGATGAGTACTTGACTGCTACTGTTAATATGTTAACATGTATTATGTGTTTGCCATGATCATTACGTATTCTTGATTTGCTAAATCTGTGTAAACATACGTGTACTACTTGAACCTAGACCTGACTTGTATGGTAACCATGTTAGGACATGGTTAGCCTCAACTAGCTCGATTGACCTTTCGCTTATCTGCCGAGCTAACCTAAGGTGAGTTCACACTTTCTACAAAGCATGGGATTCCCAGGGGTTGGGAATGGGTTAAGGAATATGGATTCCTCGTCCTTTTTGGGTAGGACAGTATGGGTTAAGGAATGTAATTCCTTGTCCTCTTGGACAGTTTAAATTTCAGTAGACCAAAACTCTATCACGAAGTCCCTCCTTTTTATATCGACTTAATCTCCGGGCCAATGGCGAGCGGGTCATTAGTTAGATAGCGCTATTTAGGTCTGACAAGCCTCACACCGTGCCGCAGAGGACGGGCGTGAACTAATGGATCTGGGCACGTCAATGATGATAGACATTGACGCTAAGGGCACATAAACATGACTAAAGTCAGTGGTCGATATGGTAACGAGTCTAGTAGTATAAATATAGGGTAGCCCCCACGGCTGGATTGCCAGAGTAAACGGGATTAAACAAAACACGTTTTCAACTATGGGGTAACCCCCCAAGGCTGGATGCCAGTTAAAGGAAACTATGTTTTTGGAATAACATAAACCAACACCCAACTGTGAACTCGCTCAACTTTGTTGTTGAATCGTTACTACATGCTTTGCAGGTCATTAGGTTTAGCAGGAGCTTGCATGGGGAAGAGTCGTTGTGGAGCATGGACATGGAGTGTTCATGATGAACTTAAACATTATTAACTTATGCTTTGGTTTTTGACATTATGCTTCCGCTTGCAACTTAAACTATGTTTTGATTTGGACACCAATTATATTGTGTTGGGTTTTATGTTTACTTACATGCTTGTTCAATATGATTGGTGGCTTGATCCTGGTCATGTCACGCCTCCAAGCGGTGATACTCCGCATGTGGATTTTGGGGGTGTGACAGATTGGTATCAGAGCCAAGTTATAGTGAACTTGGTTTAAAAAAAAGGGGGAAAAGTTTTTTGTTAAAACCAGACTATAACCTGTACAGTGCTCAACGATCCACAACGACGCTTTGCTCCAAGTGCAAGACTCAACATCCTAGGTGATATGATTTATGTTTACATTGCCTACTTGCTAGATTACATAGAACTTTGCTTGTGGTATGCTTAGATAAACGTAACAACTATTGTTTAAAAACACGTGTGTGCTTACTCCCTTCTGTCTTCGCACTTTCGCGAACCCCTCTCACTCATGTTTCCCGTGATATGAAGATCATGGCTGGATGCGTTAACATGACTCAAGCCCAGTTGACTGCTCTGATTAACCAACAAGTTGCTGCGGCACTTGCAGCCGCTCAGGCAGGAGGTATACCCTGCCATCTCAACTCACTCTAGGATCCCTAGATCCTACTCTTGTGAACCAACCTTTGTGTTAAACTTTGTCCTTTCTTACTCCCACGACAGGTCAACCTGCACAGCCTCCTGTGTGCACTTTCAAGACCTTTATGGACTGTCGACCTAGTACCTTCAGTGGTACCGAAGGAGCTGTGGGTCTCCTCCACTGGTTCGAGAAACTTGAATCTGTCTTCGAGATGTGTGAATGCCCTGAGGCTCGCAGGGTGAAGTATGCTACTGGTACTCTCGAGGGTGTAGCGCTCACGTGGTGGAACGCTCAGGTCCAAATGTTGGGGTTGGTTGCTGCTAATGCCACCCCATGGAACAACTTCAAGGAACTGATCAAAGAGGAATATTCCAATCGTGATGACATCCACAAGCTGGAGGTAGAGTTCTTCAACCTAAAGATGACGGGGTCAGAAATTGAAGCGTACACAAAAAGATCGAACGAGCTGGCTATTTTGTGTCCTACCATGGTGGATCCTCCCATTAAACGTATCGAACTGTATCTCAAGGGTTTAGTGCCAGAAATTCAAAGTCATGTGACTTCAGCTAACCTCGCCACCATCCAGCAAGTTGTTCAATTGGCTCATCGTCTCACTGATCAGGCGGTGGAGCAGAACAGGTTATCAAAGCGTATTAGTGCTACTACTTCTGATACTCCCAGCGACAACAAGCGTAAATGGGATGGAACTTCAAGCAAAGGTTCAACTTCCGTACAGTCTCAGTCTTAGCAGAGAAGGACTGACGACTACAAGAGCCCTAGTCAGCAATCATCTGGTAGTCAAAGTCAAGGAGGGTACAAGGGAATTCACCCCAAATGTAATCGTTGTAACCTACACCACAGCGGGCCATGCACCAGAAGTAACTGTCATCGGTGCAACAAGCCAGGCCACGCCGCAAAAGTTGTAGGAGTTTACGCCCCGCAAATCAGAATCGTCAGCAACAACAAGCCCCACAAAATCAACGCCAGCAGCAGCAGCAGCAAGGTATCAATAGAGGATGCTTTCAGTGGGGAGCTGAAGGCCACTTCAAGAGAGATTGTCCCCAGCTGAACCAGAATCAGAACAACAACAATAATAACAACCAGGGGAATGGAAACAACGGGGGTAACAACGGCAATGGTGCCAGGGGTCGTGTATTCGTGATTGGCCAGGGAGAAGCAAGGAACGATCCCAACGTCGTGACGGGTAAGTTTCTACTGGACGACTTCTATGTTACTGTTTTATTTGATTCGGGTGCCGATACTAGCTACGTGTCCTTAAAAGTTAGTCAAATGCTTAAGCATACCCCAACACTTTTGAACACCAAGCACACTGTAGAGCTAGCTAATGGTAAGAGTTTAGAGGCCACACACGTAGTCAAGAGTTGTAATCTAGTTCTTGCTAATCAGACCTTCTCTATCGACCTCATTCCTATCGTTCTGGGTAGTTTCGACGTGGTCATTGGGATGGATTGGTTATCCCAACACCGAGCAGAGATTCTTTGCAACGAGAAGATTGTCCGTATTCCTCGTTCAGGTGATGAACCTCTCATGATTCGTGGCGATAAGAGGGGTGCTGTTGAGAGCATCATCTCTTTCCTTAAGGCCCAGAAGTGTTTGCGAAAGGGCCACATTGCTATTTTGGCTCTCGTTACTGACACCTCGAAGAAAGAGAAGAAGATAGAAGATTTTCCTATCGTACGTGACTTTCCTGAGGTATTCCTTGAGGAATTACCTGGTCTGCCGCCTCATCGACATGTCGAGTTTCAAATCGAGCTAGCTCCTGGAGCAGCACCCATAGCTCGAGTGCCCTATCGTCTAGCTCCATCTGAATTGGAAGAACTATCTGTGCAACTACAAGAACTCTTGGATAAGGGTTTTATTCGTCCTAGCTCTTCGCCCTGGGGAGCTCCAGTCTTGTTTGTGAAGAAGAAGGACGGTACCTTTCGTATGTGCATAGATTATCGCGAACTCAACAAGGTGACAGTGAAGAATCGCTACCCTCTTCCACGTATTGATGACCTATTCGACCAGCTGCAAGGGTCGAGCTTCTATTCAAAGTTTGATTTGAGATCGGGATATCACCAGCTGAGAGTCCGAGATGAGGACGTCTCCAAAACAGCCTTTAGAACTCGTTATGGGCATTACGAGTTCCTGGTTATGCCTTTCGGACTAACAAACGCACCTGCGGTCTTCATGGACCTTATGAACAGAGTGTGCAAGCCTTACCTGGACAAGTTTGTTATTGTCTTCATTGGCGACATCCTGATCTATTCTAAGAGTCAGGAGGAACACGAGCAGCATTTACGACTCATTTTGGAACTCCTTCGAACAGAGCAACTGTATGCAAAGTTCTCGAAATGCGATTTCTGGCTTCGTGAAGTTCATTTCCTAGGCCATGTGGTAAACAAGGATGGGATACATGTTGATCCATCCAAGGTAGACTCGGTCAAGAGCTGGCCTGCACCCCGTACACCAACAGAAATCCGCCAATACTTGGGCATGGCAGGATACTACAGAAGGTTTATCAAGGATTTCTCCAAGATCGCACAACCTCTCACTTCGCTAACTAAGAAGGGCGTCACCTATCGTTGGGGTGATGCACAGGAAACGGTGTTTCAGCACTTAAAGGATAGACTTTGTAGCGCACCTATCCTCTCATTGCCTGAAGGCACAGACGATTTTGTGGTTTATTGCGACGCGTCAATTCAGGGTCTTGGTTGTGTGTTGATGCAACGGGATAAAGTCATCGCTTACGCCTCGCGCCAACTTAAGATTCACGAAAGGAACTACACTACACACGATTTGGAGCTGGGAGCTGTTGTTTTCGCACTCAAGATATGGAGACATTACCTGTATGGTACCAGGTGCACCATTTACACCGATCACAGGAGTCTCGAGCATATCTTCAAAAAGAAGGAGTTAAACATGCGTCAACATCGATGGGTCGAGTTATTGAATGATTACGAATGTGCCATCAAGTATCATCCGGGCAAAGCCAATGTTGTGGCCGACGCCCTCTGTCGAAAGGATACTACACCTAAACGTGTGCGAGCATTACAGCTTACCATCCAGTCTAGTCTTCCTACACAGATACGAGATGCTCAGGTAGAAGCATTGAAACCAGAAAACGTCAGGGCTGAAGCCCTACGTGGCTCAAGGCAACAGTTAGAACAAAAGGGAGACGGCGCCTACTATGTAACAGGACGCATCTGGGTCCCACTCTATGGCAATCTACGAGAACTTGTAATGGATGAAGCACATAAGTCTCGTTACTCGGTACATCCTAGTTCGGATAAAATGTACCACGACTTGAAGACTATGTATTGGTGGCCTAGCATGAAAGCTCACATAGCAACTTACGTTAGCAAGTGCTTGACTTGTGCGAGAGTCAAGACTGAATATCAGAAACCATCAGGCCTACTCCAACAGCCAGAGATACCACAATGGAAATGGGAGGAAATTTCCATGGATTTTGTTACTGGCCTGCCTAGATCTCAACGGGGGAATGATACTATTTGGGTGATTGTGGATTGACTCACAAAGTCTGCACACTTCTTAGCTATCAAAGAAACAGACAAGTTCTCTACTCTAGCAGACGTTTACCTGAAGGAAGTGGTTTCGAGGCACGGGGTGCCAACCTCTATTATCTCTGATCGTGATGCACGTTTTACTTCTGAACTGTGGTAAGCAATGCACAAGTCCTTTGGCTCACGTTTAGATATGAGCATAGCTTATCATCCACAGACAGATGGGCAGTCTGAATGCACCATCCAAACCCTTGAAGATATGCTTAGGGCATGTGTGATTGATTTTGGCAACGGCTGGGAAAAGCATCTGCCACTAGTGGAATTTTCGTACAATAACAGCTACCACACCAGCATCCAAGCCGCTCCGTTTGAGGCATTGTACGGGTGTAAATGCCGATCACCTCTTTGTTGGGCAGAGGTTGGCGACATCCAGATCACTGGCCCAGAACTTGTGGTAGACACAACAGTAAGGATTGCTCAGATACGACAACGAATGGCGGTAGCTCGCAACCGTCAGAAAGCATACACTAATAAGCGCAAGAAACCACTCGAGTTCCAGGTTGGGGATCGAGTGCTACTCAAAGTCTCACCCTGGAAGGGTGTTGTTCGTTTTGGCAAACGAGGCAAACTTAACCCACGATACATCGGACCTTTCGGAATCATAGAGAAAATAGGCAAAGTGGCCTACAAACTGAACCTACCAACAGAACTCAGTGGAGTTCACAACGTTTTCCACGTGTCAAATCTGAAGAAGTGTCTGTCAGATGAGACCCTCATAGTTCCTTTGAAGGAACTCACTATCGACGATCAGCTGCGATTCGTCGAGGAACCAGTAGAGATTACTGACCGAGAAGTTAAGGTTCTCAAGCGCACTAGAATTCCTTTTGTTCGAGTTCATTGGAACTCCCGTCGTGGCCCAACGCGAAGACCAGATGAAACAAAAGTATCCCCAATTGTTCGACAACAGTACAATCACTACTGAGGCTGAAGCTACTGCGGAATTTCGGGACGAAATTCCAAACCAACGGGGGAAGGATGTGACACCCCAGGAAAACCAGGAAAACCATGCAACTTAACTAGCTTCCTCAGTGAGTACGTACCAAATTTCGGGACGAAATTTCTTTCAACTTGGGGATAATGTGACAACTCGTATTTCAGAACCTATCCTTGTGCTAAGTGTAACATGTTTGAACATTACGTGATTATGTGAAATTTGATGATTAATGAGATGTTATGTTGTTATGTTATGTGCATGTATGTATGTAATAGGATCACACAAAATGAACCGATCGCACAACTCTAACTCGATCGCACAAGCCCATTCGGGCCACATTCTTGTACTCGAACCATAAGGGCAGCCCATGAAGGGTTCGGCCCACTCCCCTTAGTTCGAATAACACATAGGGTGATAGTATAAATCTCACACCTTATCTAATCACACAAAGTTTACCAAACCCTACTCTCTCTTTCTCTCCCTCACGAACTCGACGGCAGCCACATCCTTTCTCCACCGAAGACTCTCTATTCGGATCACTTCTCATTCCATTCTTTAACCGGTTGGTGTATAACTTTTGATCTCATAATCGATGATGTGTTGGTTTACATGCTTTACATGATGATTTAGGGATGTTATGTGTTTATGATGAAAAATTGTTAAAGGTTGGCGTTCATAAAAATCTGCTCACATGTGTGTGTTTGATAATGTTCATATGAATCGGACTTGTATGATGATCGGATGTTATGTTTATATGCTTCGGATTATTTGTTTGATGATGTTGAAAGCTTTAAATCTGATAGTTTGAATGTTTTAAGATGTTGTTTATGCTTGAAACACGATTAGGGTTCATAGGAATTAATGGATAAAAACCTTGTTTTGATCGAATAATGGGTTGATTAGAAACTATTGATTGTGTTAGTCGATTTGTTTCAAATATGGAAACTATTAGAATTGATTTGCAAATAAGTGATGTAACTGATTTCCATGAATTACGGATAGTAATCCTGATCGTACAAGACTCCTCTCGGTCGCACAAGATCAGGTCACACAAGACCTGATCTGATCGCACAAGGTGCATCGCACAAGACGGGGTACAGTCACATATAGCACAGTGTACAACTAAGATATGCATGATCGCACAAGATAGTGCCGATCGGACAAGGCTTGGGCCACACACAAACAACTAGAACTGCATTATTGATTTGGGCCTCAAAGCCCAAGTCCAGTCGCACAAGATACCAGTAGTCGCACAAGACTGTTGGATCGCACAAGTTACTTTTCTACTAACTGTTTGGGCCGTGTACATGTTGGGATTGTTTATTGGGTCGGGTTGGTTTCCAATCGCACAACCCATTATGGATCGCACAAGTCATGCTGATCGCACAATAGGTTGGGCCGCCTGTTTATTGGGCTTTATCTTTCGGGTCGCACAAGTTTGGATATGATGAGTACTTGACTGCTACTGTTAATATGTTAACATGTATTATGTGTTTGCCATGATCGTTACGTATTCTTGATTTGCTAAATCTGTGTAAACATATGTGTACTACTTGAACCTAGACCTGACTTGTATGGTAACCATGTTAGGACGTGGTTAGCCTCAACTAGCTCGATTGACCTTTCGCTTATCTGCCGAGCTAACCTAAGGTGAGTTCACACTTTCTACAAAGCATGGGATTCCCAGGGGTTGGGAATGGGTTAAGGAATATGGATTCCTCGTCCTTTTTGGGTAGGACAGTATGGGTTAAGGAATGTAATTCCTCGTCCTCTTGGACAGTTTAAATTTCACTAGACCAAAACTCTATCACGAAGTCCCTCCTTTTTATATCGACTTAATCGCCGGGCCAATGGCGAGCGGGTCATTAGTTAGATAGCGCTATTTAGGTCTGACAAGCCTCACACCGTGCCGCAGAGGACGGGCGTGAACTAATGGATCTGGGCACGTCAATGATGATAGACATTGACGCTAAGGGCACATAAACATGACTAAAGTCAGTGGTCGATATGGTAACGAGTCTAGTAGTATAAACATGGGGTAGCCCCCACGGCTGGTTTGCCAGAGTAAACGGGATTAAACAAAACACGTTTTCAACTATGGGGTAACCCCCACGGCCAGGATGCCAGTTAAAGGAAACTATGTTTTTGGAATAACATAAACCAACACCCAACTGTGAACTCGCTCAACTTTGTTGTTGACTCGTTACTACATGCTTTGCATGTCATTAGGTTTAGCAGGAACTTGCATGGGGAAGAGTCGTTGTGGAGCATGGACATGGAGTGTTCATGATGAACTTAAACATTATTAACATATGCTTTGGTTTTTGACATTATGCTTCCGCTTGCAACTTAAACTATGTTTTGATTTGGACACCAATTATATTGTGTTGGGTTTTATGTTTACTTACATGCTTGTTCAATATGATTGGTGGTTTGATCCTGGTCATGTCACGCCTCCAAGCGGTGATACTCCGCATGTGGATTTTGGGGGTGTGACAATATCACACCAAAAAAACACCTAGATAAAACTAAATACCGATTACAGATCATTGATGCATAGGTGAGACTCCTATTCAAAGTCATATGCATCAACATTATCTACCTTGTTAAACTATTATTGCAAACTATGCATACGTGCATATTAACCTATTATAACAATTTATGCACATGTGCATAACTATATAGATCACAAATTTAGTTTATTATCCTGTTATGTGTAATCATATTCTGTCAAGCTATGCAAATGTGCATAACTATATATCACACAATTATACCAAATCAACATGTTCTGTGTAAGCCTGTTCTGTTAGAAAAATATGCACATGTGCATATCTATATAGATCACAACATTACCTTATTATCCTGTTCCGTGTAAGCATATTCTGTCAAATTATGAACATGTGCATAACTATAGCTATGCACATGTGCATTAACATTACATAACTTATCAACAGTTATAATTCAGTAAAAAACCCTAACACTTACCAAATCAAATTTCGTGTTGCCCATCATATCTAGCATTATAATCACGTTATTTGCTTAAATTCAATATGCACATGAATGATATTATTAACTTTATTTGCTCAAATTCACTATGACACACTCATTGAATCATCTATTTTATAATCACGTTGCCCTAATTACGAATGGATGAAGAATGTTTGATCGATGATTATGTTCCTAATATATATTATACGACTGACTTTGGATGAAATTTGGGAACTAACCTCGATTATATGACTATCTGCAGTTAAAATCTCAAATCTGATATAAAATCTCAATCTAGATGCTTCGACGCTTCGATATGGTGAACTGATGATGGTGAAGTGATGATGTATTCGAGATAATGATGTAATCGACGAACTGTTGAGTATTGTTGAGAGATTCAGGGACGAACTGTTGAGTATTGTTGAGAGATTCAGGTTGAATGTTTAGAAATGTGGAGAGATCTGGATCTAATCAGAGGTTGGAGAGAGTGGACATGAAAGT
>JARYGA010039234.1:0-28508 GCA_030545235.1 Helianthus tuberosus | reverse complement strand
ATCTCACCCACTACAAGGCTAAGCCCAATAGCCTATATTTGTGTTTGATAAAGATAGGCGTAAACCTACACCATTATAGGGCCTTACAATATCCCCCTAGGTTTATGCTGTCTTTATCAAACCGCGGTCTTCATTATGTTTCTGTGGGAAGATACTTCATGTCTTCATTCTGTAACTTGGGCTCTTTGTTCTTCTTATCATGATCAGCTTTGCTTGAAAATCTTGTTGAAAAGAATGCAAGCGGAGGATTCTCAGCAACTCTTTTCTTTGTCAATGTCTTCTCTTTCAAGCAGGTTCATAGGTACTTCTTTACATGTACTATCACTGTCAGATGATGACTTGTATCTGGTTCTTCTGACTCAGGTACATCTTGCTATTCTGATGCTTCAAGCTTTGTCAGCAACCAATAGCATCTCAATCTTCAATAACCCCTGTTTCTTGATTTAACATTAAATTCTGCACATACTCATAAATTCATAAGCAAACAATTTTGTGCAACAGAGGAAAGTACCACATGAACACTCGGTACATCCAAGTATTTGTACTTGGATTTCACAATTCAAATTTCATTCAATTTATGATAATCAGCCAAATCTTCAAGAACGGTTAAAAATTTTAATAAAAACAAATAAACACTCTATTTTTGGATTTTTGATTTTATTTCTAAATCTAATGATATAAACTGAAAGACAAATAAACAAAGAAACTAATATACAATTATAGTTGCAATGGGATCAAATCACAGTGTTTCAGGCTAGACTACACTTATCAACACTAATTTACTTTGGGTGATCTGAGCGATTGCCAGTATGTTTGTCCCCTTAAACTTATCTCCCTAGGCCTTTTTCAAGTGATGGTCTGCAACTGATTTATCATGTTTTCATTTTAATTGATATAAACACTCAATTCAATCACGATCAAATCCCGGAATTTTTAATCAGAACACGCAATCATACATGCAGTTTCCCTACCACATATTTCACAAGCCCGTTCTAGAATTCTGAAATCTTGACTGGGACTGGATTGAGAAGAGAAAAGAATAGATCATTTGCAGAGATGGATATAATATACAGATCAAATGAGTTTTTCTCAGTTTGATATAGGTTTTTATTTTTGGGTTTCTTTTGGGCACTAGAGGGCCTCTTTCGGGTGTATTTGATCTATAGCGCGACAACGTACAACTAGGTCAGCATGTATCTGGATGCAACAGAAGCTGACGTTGCCTAGCACCTCCAGGTCTTTGCTCTCGCAAAACAGAGGAGATACACGAGTTGGACATAAAAGATTTCAGAACTAGAACGAAATTGTATGTATCGGGACGTCACACACGCATTCAAATAAACATGTCCTAATTCCAAGTGACCGATCTTTCCTGAGGTCATAGAATAAATTTAGTGTTTAAGCAGTACCAGTTAAAGAGTCCATCCATCAGGATAAAGCCTACCAGCACATCACTCTGGAGTCAGACCATTTCAATATTGGTCTTACATGAGTTAGCCTTAATCCACATAGTGAAATTATTTCATTTCCCATGTATGCAACAAAATATTTTTGATTTTTCTATTTTTCTCATTTTTTCATTTTCAATTTTTTTATATTTTCTCATTTTCTCTATTTACAGATAGATATCTCTAGATATCCCCCTAAATTTGTGCGTAAATCTTACGCGCAAATTTACCTAAACAACGAAAACGTATGTACAAAGAGAAACACAAAAGAAAATGAAAATATTTTTGTTCTTTTTGCCTAACCGTTCCATCACGAGATTTAAGACTAATCAATATTGAAATTAGAATACGAAATTCAAATTTTGTACCTTTTCGCTGATCTAGTCTTACTTCTCTTTTATCTCCTTCAAACGAAACATATCAACTGTAAAGAAATATACATTTTGAAACAGTGAAATGTTACCCGTTATGTCTCTGGAACAACCGCTATCAACATCCAAGGATTGTCAACAGCTCCTCCTTGGTTGTCCCTGAAAAGTAAGGAGATTAGTAAGACATTGGTACCCAGGCCATCGTGGTCCTGGGTATTCCTGAAGCGTCAACGTAAGACACTTCTCTAAAACACATGGTCCCTTTTAATTCAAGGACTGGTGATGTTGCTGCTTTATATTTTGCCTTCCAAACTTGTTTGGGCTTCTCTAATTTCTTAGGAGCCTTGGGCAAAACAGTTTGCTTTTCAACCTTTATGTTTTTCAAAACTTGTTTTGGTTTCAAAGCTTGTTTTCGTTTAGTTTTTGCAGCATTCCAGTCCCCATCAGATGGTTTAACCTTGGGACTCTTATTCATCATTGCCTTAGGCTTTTCAACCTTCATCGGCTTAGAATAAGATATGTCCCTTGGTGTAACCTTCTGATGTTGTGTATAGTATGGCACGTAGGGACGATGTGTGCAATTCCTAGCAATGTGACCGGGTATGCCACAGTTGTAGCAGGTTTGCTTTTTCACGTAAGGAGCATATCCCGATCCATTCCATCCAACTGATGCTGAATAAGAGTTATAAAATGGGTTGGATGATTTGTGTGTAGTTTGTTCAGTCTTTTTCCCTTGTTTCTTATGTCCCTATTTACAACAGTTAGCACATTCATTGGATTTAACATTTTCATTTCTAACTGTTGGCTTTCGAGGCACATATTTATTTGTAGGGCCTCTCAAAGCTTGCTCAGAAACAGCCTTTTTCACATAAGGAGGAGCATCAGCAGATAAATTTGATGTTTTTAAACAAACATCGTCAGCTTTTTGACAAACAATATCATCCTCCTCAACCCAATCCTCTACTATTACCTCATCTGCACATGAAGTAGAAGCATCAGTAACGTTCAGTTTTTCACAAACGGTGGCAGGCGAAGCCATAGTAACATGGTCATTCTCGAGTGACACCGTTTGTTCAGTAGTTTCAGAATCATCAATATTCAAAGATGGAACAGAGGCTTCAGTTGTCAATTCACCACTAATTTTAACAGAAGCTCCTGATGTCGATTCTGATTCTACTTTTATCTGATCTGATTCAACTTCTTTCAGTGATTCGCTACTAGACTCAGCTGAATCAACTAACCTCGACTTTTCACAGTTAGCTGTCTCTGAGGAGTCACATGACGAATCAGATGAAGAAGTCGATTCATTTTGAGATGCCTCTGCTTCCTCAGGTGATGCACTGTTGACACTACATGATTCGCCCATTTCTGATTTCTCAGAAGTGGATGTCTCAGAAGTGTCACAAGATGTGTCACATGACGAGGCAGATTCACTTTGTTTGCCCCTATTGAATTCTTTCACAAACTCAGTCAAACCTCTTAACATGGCAAACTCGATGTTGTCTACATTAACTCTAGGCTCTGTTAATTCAGACTCTTTTGTTTGAGGTTGCACTTCAGATGAATTTTGAGAAAAACTTGACACAGTATTATCTAATACTTGAAAATGTTTGTTAATGTTCGCATTATTCTCAAAATTTAGAGTCTCGGTTTGCTTTAAAACATCAGCAGGTTTCACGAAAGTTTTATCAAATGCCTGTTTTTCTAGAACAATTTCAGTTTTATCTGGCCTTATGATTTTGACTTTCTTCGGCTTAACAGGCTCAACCTTCCTATCCCCGGGCTTCCCATATTCCATTTCAGGCAAGTCGGCTATCTCCTCCTCAGTCATAGGAATAGAGGTGTAATTGTGATTGTATGGTGGAGGTATGCATACAAATCCCAATCCTTTATTCTTCACTTCCTTTTTGCTATACTATAACTGTTGATTTATCATTTTTCGACCTTTTCACTTGAAACATCAAACTTTTTAAAATTAAATTCAGTATTTTCAAAAGTTGATTTTAAATCGTTTAATTCAACTGTTAACTTTTCAGATAACTCTTTGAAGTGGAGATATCGACATTTTGCTTCGCTTAGATCACTATGCAACTGTCGAATGTCACGTTTTTGAGCCTCTACCATTTCTTTATACCCATCCAGTTTCTTTTTAACTTCGTAGCTACTGGATTTGGTAAGTTGAAGTTGCATAGAAAGCGCCTGAGCTTGTTCTTTAAAACCTTTTACTTTCTTTCTACATTTTTCAGTACAACAAACATCATCTACACATACCTCAGTCTCAGAAGGAGTGTAGTCATTCATTTGAATATCTTGAGTAGACTGCTTGTGAGCATTGTTATATGACTTGATGAGTGAGATCAGCTCATCCGGCTTCATTTTGTAACAGTAGCAGTCGGTTGTCACAATTATCTCATTAACATTTCTAAACCAACTACAATTTGCCTGATCTGGAATCCTTTTTAGAACATGTAGAAGCTTTATGTTGCTCGTGCGATTATACACCTCAATCCCAGCCTTCTCCATTTTAGAGAGTAGTTCAGCAAACCGGCCTGTAAGTGCTTCTATAGATTCACCATATGAGTATCTGAATCCTTGAAATTCCTGCTCAAGCACTTCTCTCTTAGAAGACATTTTTTAAAAGTAACTATGATCCCCCGAAAATATGATCCCCCAGAAGTTGTTATCCCCCGAGTATGTGATCCCCCGAATATGTGATCCTGTATCGCGCCTTCAAACCAATCAAAACTTATCACCAAACAATAACCAAACCATTTTTTTAATTAAATATACTTAATATAAGTATTTTTATTAATAAATAAGTAATGATGTCCTTATGATTAATATTATTATTAAAGCTATAATTATTAATATAATATATTTAAAAAAACACGGGTTTTGTACGTCTTCTTCGTAACACCAATCCCCCAAAACCCTAATTTCAAACTTAGCCGCCGTTGCCTTCTAAAGTATCAGTAACCACAACTCGAACAAAGATTGTTATGTGATGCAGGTTGTGATCTCGAAACCGTGATGATAAGAATGTGGTTCGCTGTTGTAGCTAGTGGTCGACGGAGAGGATATGGTGACCAGAGATTGTGTCGCTGAACTTGGTAAGATTCAAAGATGATGATGAGCCGAGGATGATGATGATGAACAGTAGAGATAAGTGATGACAGTTTAAGGAGTATGTAACGATGAATGGAGATGAAGACCAATGACGTTGTGATCGATAAACTCGCAAGTAACAGCGTCGGAGATGATCGGAGATGATGTTGGTAGCGGAGGTGATTGACGACGGGTGGTTATGTTAATGATGATTCTCGGTGATGAACAGAAGATGCGCGGTGCAGTGCGCGGAATCGGAATCGGTTTTCGGGAATGATGGCCGGAGTTAGTTGCAGGTGGTGATGAAGATGATGACCGGGGTGACGATGTTAACCGGAGACGATGATGATCGGATGAGATAACGGCAGCCGAAGACGATGATGAATGACTGTTGTTTGTTCGTTGATGATGACTGCTGGATCGCACAAGATCGTAGTCGCACAAGAGTTGAGTAATAGCACAAGATGTCACGGTCGCACAAGAACGGTCCAATCGCACAAGATGAATTGGAAATGGTTGAGACGCTGTTGGTTGTTGTTGTAGTCCCACAGTAAAAAGTAATCGCACAAGATAAAATTTGTAGTCGCACAAGATCAGTTGCTTCAATTTCACAATCGCACAAGTGTTTGATGTTGATGTTACTTCAATCGCACAAGCAGATGATGATTATAAAAGTGAATCGCACAAGTTGATGATTTCTTTGTGTGACTGACAGGATCGCACAAGATATTTAAGAGGTTGCACACTTTGACTTTTGGTAGATAAAATAGCCAATCAAGAAAATCAAATCCCGAAATGTAAGGAACAAATTTCGAAATTTAATTTTCAGAGATTCTTCCACCAATAACTTTCCTAAATAATAGCAAACACTTTAATTCTTCCGTAACCAAGATCAAAACACTAATTTTTTTACTGTTCTTCGAGATCTTCAACCCTGTTCTTCGTGTTCTTCGAATCTTCAAAAATATCCGATTAAAACCGAGCCTTCGCAAGACTACTTAGGCTCTGATACCAATTGTAAGTCCCAAAACTATCAACCGGATATCAAAATCACAATCATGAGTGCGGAATACTGATGACAGTGATAAGAACAAGAACTTGAATGATTGAATAACACTCAAAGTGCACACGGTTTCTAGAGAACCGTCTGGTACACCCACCAAGAAATCGAAAATACTGAAGAAGCTCTCAAAAATGTCTAACCTGATAATGAACTAGGTTCACCCTATTTATAGTTACATAGGGTGACCTAGTTACAAGCTGGGCCAAGCCCACATGCACAATATTTACTAACCAAACAGGCCCACATCACTAATTAGCCCACATGGCTTATTCCATTACTATCTCACCCACTACAAGGCTAAGCCCAATAGCCTATATTTGTGTTTGATAAAGATAGGCGTAAACCTACACCATTATAGGGCCTTACGTTCCCAAGTGCATTCTGGGCCACGTTTGGATTCCCAGCGAATCTTGACCAAATGAATTTGTTTGTTCTTCAACTGTTTGAATGTACGGTCCACTATCTCCACAAGTTTCTCGACAAAGTGCATCGTTTCATCGATTTGGATTTCATTGAGTGGAATGTGAAGATCAGCGTCAGCTAAAAACTTTCGCAGATTGGACACGTGAAAAGTCGGATGAATATTTCCAAGCTCTGGAGGTAGCTCTAGTCGATAGGCAACCTTCCCAATTCTTTCCACAATCCTAAATGGTCCAACATATCGTGGTGCAAGTTTTCCTTTCTTTCCAAATCTCACCACTCCCTTCCAAGGTGACACCTTGAGTAGGACATGGTCTCCGAATTGAAATTCTAAGGGCTTGCATCATAAATCTACATAACTCTTTTGACGGCATCTAGCTGTCACAAGATTATCATGGGTTTTCTTGATTTTGTCTGTTGTTTCCAGAACAAGCTCAGGTCCAGTAAGCTGAGCTTCACCGGTCTCGTTCCAACAGACAGGTGAACAACATTTTCGACCGTAGAGAGCTTCGAATGGTGCCATATTGATGCTAGCATGATAACTATTGTTGTAAGAGAACTCGATCAATGGCAGATGAGAATCCCAATTACCACCAACGTCAATCACGCATGCTCTAAGCATATCCTCCAAAGTTTGAATCGTTCTCTCATATTGTCCATCTGTTTGGGTTCCCATGGCAGATTGCATGGTCTTCCAAAAATGAGATGAAAATCGAGCATCAAGATCGGATATGATATCCAAAGGAACACCATGTCGTGATACAATCTCATCAACATAAATTTTTGCAAGTTTATCTGCAGATAGATCCTCGCGAATCGGAATAAAATGAGCTGACTTCGTTAATCGATCGATAACAACCCAAATAGCAAGATGACCTTTGGATGTACGCGGTAACTTTGTGATGAGATCCATAGCAATGTTCTCCCACTTCCAAACCGGTATCTCTGGTAGTACAAGCAAACCAGATGGTCGTTGATGTTCAGCCTTAACTTTGAGACAAGTTAGGCATTTCGATACATACAAGGCAACATCCTTCTTCATACCAGGCCACCAATACTGAGTACGAAGATCCTTGTACATTTTATTCGCACCGGGATGGATAGAATATCGAGACTTGTGAGATTCGTCCATCACTAAAGTGCGAAGATCGTCTTGTTTCGGAATCCACAATCGATCCTTGAAATAGAGTAAACCATCATCCTTTGCTTCCAGCTTAAGCTCAAGCTGATGTGGTAATTCCTTACGTATCAAATCTTGTGAAACACAAGATTGCTGAGCTTGAAGAACACGAGTTTAAAGATCAGATAGAGTTTGAACAGAATGAAGCTTGACTCGCTCCTTTCGACTAAGCGCATTGGCTACGACATTCACCTTACCAGGATGGTAGCGAATCTCGCAATCGTAGTCATTTAGGAGTTCAACCCAACGTCGTTGCCTCATGTTCAACTCCTTCTGATTAAGAATGTGCTGGAGACTTTTGTGGTCTGTGAAAACCACACACTTCGTGCCATAAAGATAGTGTCTCCAGATTTTGAGAGCAAAAACCACAGCTCCCAACTCAAGATCATGAGTCATGTAGTTCTTTTCGTGAACTATCAATTGTCTAGATGCGTATACTATAACTTTGCCTCGTTGCATGAGGACACAACCAAGGCCTAAGTTGGACCCATCGCAGTAGACAACGAAATCATCATTTCTCCCGGGTAATGATAGAACAGGAGCATCACATAGCTTCCGTTTCAGCGTTTGGAACGCTTCTTCTTGTTTGGGTCCCCACTCAAAAGGCTTATTCTTTTGAGTCAAAGCAGTGAGTGGAACCGCGATCTTTGAGAAGTTCGAAATAAATCGACGATAATATCCAGCAAGACCAAGAAAAGATCGAATCTCTGTGGGTGTCGTCGGTGTATTCCAGTCCTTGATTGCATTAATCTTGGATGGATCCACATGAATACCTTGCTCGTTGACAATATGTCCCAAAAACTGAACTTATTTAAGCCAAAATTCACACTTGGAGAATTTAGCAAAAAGTTGTTCCTTCTTAAGGAGTTCCAATGTCAAACGAAGGTGTTGCTCGTGATTGGCTCGAGACTTCGAATAAATGAGAATATCGTCGATGAACACAATGATGAACTTGTCTAAATAAGGTTTACAAACCCTATTCATTAAGTCCATAAAGATAGCTGGGGCATTCGTCAAACCAAAAGGCATGACAGTAAACTCGTAATGCCCATATCTCGTGCGGAATGCAGTTTTGGGAATATCTTCTTCGAATACACAAAGCTGATGATACCCAGAACACAGATCGATCTTGGAGAAACAAGTAGCACATTGCAGCTGATCAAAGAGATCATCAATTCGGGGTAGGGGATATCGATTCTTGATGGTAAGCTTGTTAAGCTCACGATAATCGATACACATTCGAAAAGATCCATCTTTCTTTTTCACAAAGAGGACAGGAGCACCCCAAGGTGAATAACTCGGACGGATGAATCCTTTATCAGATAACTCTTGAAGCTGTTTTAATAATTCTTGCATCTCAGACGGTGCAAGACGATAAGGTGCTTTCGCAATCGCGTTAGCATTGGGTACAAGATCAATATGAAACTCGACTTGACGAACTGGAGGCAAACCAGGCAGTTCATCAGGAAACACCTCAGGATAATCCCGAACAATCGGAATATCCTGAATACTCTTGTTCTTGCCTTTCTCCTCGGTGACATGTGCCAGAAAGGCAACATATCCCTTTCGTTGGTAACTTTGGGCTTTCGTACACGACATGAGTTTCAATCCTCCTGATGGTTTCTTGCCACAAACTTCCAGAACATCGCCAGACGGAAGAGGAATACGAATGATCTTATCGAAACAAACCACCTTAGCATGGTGTTTGGTTAACCAATCCATCCCCACGATAATGTCGAAACTCCCAAGTTGCATCGGTACGAGGTCGATGGAGAAAAGATGGTTATCAAGGTTCAATTGACAACCATGAATAACGGAATCGAGTACGAGTGGTTTACCAGTAGCAACCTCGACAGATAAGGGCTTCCTCAGTTTAGTTCTAGGTATCGCAAGTAAAGGCTCAATGGATAACGAAACAAAACTCCTATCGGCACCAGAATCAAAAAGAACAGATGCAAGTTGATTGTTAACAAGGAACGTACCGTTAACAACCTCGTTGTCCACCCTCGCCTCATTCGCGGTTAGATTGAATGCTCGTCCCTGAGCGGGATTCACATTCTCTATCACGTTCGGTTCGCATTCGCATTTACAAACCTCGGCCAGTTGTTGCGAAAATGACCTATTTCTTCGCAATTAAAACACGAACCAGGTGGGAATCTCGCAGCATTCCCTTGAGCCTGTGCTGGAACCTGAGCAGCTTGATTTTGACCAAAACGACAAATGTTGGCCAAATTCCCAAGTCTACCACACGTAGCACACTGTTTACTGGCATGTTGGGCAACATGGTGACCATTACATCGAGCACAGTGAGGTGCGGTACCAGCATATGCTTTCTTTGCAGGAGGTTGAGTCGGTGGGTTCTGAGTAGCCTGTGCTATAACAACAAAGTTATGGGAAGCCTTGCGCTTCCTTGACTTTTTAGAAGACTCACCCTACTTCTTTCCCTTACCCTTTTACTTGTCAGAATCGGTCGACTTCTTTTTATCACCCTTGCAGGTGAGTTTACCCTTCCTGACTTAGGACTCAGTCAGGGTAGCCGATAACTTGATCGCATGACGGACGGTAGTAGGATTAACACCGGTCATAATATCCTGAATGGAATCGGGTAAACCATCGATATATCTCTCGATTGCTTTCTCCAGTGGGGTAACCATAGTGGGGCACAACAAACTAAGCTCCTCAAATCGATCCGTATAAGCACGGTGTTCTCCCTCGTCTTGTTTGAAATCATCGAATTCTCGTTCCAAAGCTCGAATCTCATGACGGGGACATAACTCTCTCGTCATGAGAGCTCGGAGCTCTTCCCAAGTTTGCGCTAATGCCACTTCGGCACCCCTATCACGCATCACTCTGTTCCACCATGTAAGAGCTCGCTTCTCAAACACACTTGAAGCAAATTCAACTTTACGCGCATTTGGACACTGCACATGTCTGAATGTGCTCTCGATACTCTCGAACCACTGCAGGAGCGCAGTTGCTCCTTGTGACCCAGAAACTTAAGCGGTGTCGCAGAATTGAAATTCTTGAAATTACACGGTGCATTATTGTTGTTATTATTGTTGTTGTATAACTCATGGATTTGGGTCACAATGCCTGGAAGTACAGCAGCCATTTGCTGAGAGACAAGGGTTGCGACTTCTTCAGCAGTAAAAGTTTGAGCTTCGCGTCGAGGAGGCATTGTCTAACAAGGAAACATGAGAAACGAGTGAGGTCGACAATTGAAAAAACAAAAGAGGTATTGAAAACATTGTCAAAACGCAAGGATGGCGATCATTTGTTTGTTACTTCGGACAAACAAACGACACGCAGTGACTAATCAAAGTAAATAGGTCATAATAATGTATCACCGAAGACATGCTCGCCTATAAGTGAACACTCACCCCAAGAGTTCCCAGGTAAGAGTGACTGGTCCGATACTGCGGATTTGTACGAACACTCTAGCCTTAGACAGAAAACTCACGGTACAAGCATTCACTCTTCCAGTTTGCACGTGTTCACATTATTTAGACCCAAACTTTGACGAGATTTTGGAAACTCAGAGGGTTCAAAACCTTACAATCAATCATCCAAGGATAGATGATTAATTTTCGAAGCGGATTTGTTATTGTGTTTTCGTTGTGGTTATCACCTAAGGATAGGTGACGGTATTGTTTTAAAATCTAAACGCAAGATAACTCGCGTTAGGGTCCTAGAAAGTTATAGTCTAGGTCAAAGCATTACTGATAACCTAATTCCCTATAACCATTGGCTCTGATACCAACTCTTCTGTCACACCCCGACCACGTTAAAACAATAAACCGTGGCGGAAACGTCGGGGAGTGTTGTAACAGAATCATCGTTTCAACAACCATGGTAATTAAAAGTTCCGTTTTATTGATTCATAAAGTAATTTACATTGTCTTAAAACCATACAAACAAATTAAACATCGTCTACTATCGTTTTTATGTCACTAAGGCCACGTCCAAATCCTAAGTGAACATGCTCCCTAGCAATCATCACGCAACATCACCTGAAACATATGTAAAAACAAAATCAGTAAAGAAATGCTAGCGAGCACATAGGTTTTATAAGAGTATCGGAATCATGGCTCATTATTATATATTGCTATACTTTGAAAACCTTGTTTTAAAAAGTATATAATATTGCAACATGATTAACCAACTCAAATCAAGATGGTTATAATATATAAAATCTCTTAGCCATGATTCTTAACCCCAAAACATTTGTTTTAGTAAACCAATTCGAAAAACATCTTGTTAAAACTCGTTAATAAAACTCGTATGGTTTATATTATTTCGAAAACCTCGTTGTGTGACATCGTTTCAAATCGTTTCCCAAGTGAACTAAATAATGACATGAAATGTAATATGATAAAAGCACTTATATATAAGATGTACCAGTGGAGTATCTACCATGCTTCTATCATGTTACAACCATCCCATTACCTAATCACAACCCAACCCAATCGTTCGTTCAAATCGTTTAATCTCTTTCAAGTCGTTCCAAATCGTTTTAACTTGTCCCAAAATCGTATTCGTTTTAATTGTGAAACTACTTTTGGTCGCCTTGCTAATAACATTCAAACCTTCGTGACTCGACTACCTCGCCTATCGCATTAACAAACCACCAAAGGGTAAGTTAACAATCATCATATTCGGTCGTTAGCTACATACCCCCCACACATAACCATGGGTGTAGTCTGATAACGGGATTTGTCAGATCCTATGGTACCATAACCTAATACTGGTCGGCTTGATCAATGCTAATGAATGTCATTCATTATGTAATTACAAACAACAAGTTCGTTCACATTATCGAAATCGTTATTAGTTTAATATAAACCATCTTTATCGTTTTTGAAACCATCGTTTAAACCTTGAAATCGTTTTGTACATATGAATCACCCCAAAACAATTGAAAATAGTAAAATAGGGGAACTATGTACTCACATTGAATGAAAGGGTATCCTTGATCTAAAGGACTTAGCGAAGCTCGGACAAACCAAGGAAATTCAAGTAGTACCTAGTAATCGGATAACTAGTAAATAAGATTGACACCTAAATCGGAGGATCGGATAGAATGAGGTCTTGTAAACCAATGAGTGTGGAACTCATGTGATATGGTTTAACAAAGCCTACATTCTAAATCGGAACCTAGCCTGAGTGATTTCGACCCGTTACGACACATTAAGGTAGCTTATGCTACTTTAACGCGTCGTTTGCGCAAAACTATGTTCGGATGGTTAACTATGTACTATGTCAAGTCTTATATGCCCAATAATACCTAAACATGTTACTAAATCAGATTATATGTCAAAAACATGTTCGCATATGTAAATATGTACTTATGATTCAAAAGGGCGTTATGGTCATTTTTTACGGGCATACAAGCTACTTAACAAATAACTAACCAATCCTATGTGATCATAAGGTATAACCTCAGTGGTTATTCCCTATGCAACTATGATCACTAATCGAGCTTGGTCGGTTCCTAATAATCGACCAAACGGGTCGGGTTCGAAAGTCTAAGCGGTTGTTTAGACCGCTTAACTTACAACCCTAAACAAGCACTAAACTAATAGTGACGAGTTAAACATGTCAAAATATGTCTAACTAGCTTATAAAGCTGATTTGGTATCAAAACAATCGGTTTTGATACCCGAAAATAGTTCCGTTGCAAAATGCGTGCTAAAACGCATTTTGACCAAAACTTTGACTCATCACTACGCCTAGTTAACGTGGTAATCAGTAGGTATAATCGCTAAGGATTATAACCATCGTGATTACAATCACGTTACAAAGTTCAATTGAACTTTGACTTGACCAATTGATGGTCAAAACTGAAAGTCAAACTGTTTGACTTTCTGCTTAAACATAAAGAATAAGCATGAAAGAAGACTTACAAAGGGTCCTAGCTATCTTTACTACCAAGAATAAGTTTCCAATCAGATTAGAAAGCTCCACAAGTCAGATGTAGAGGAGAAATGAGAAGAATGAGCAATGAATGAATGAAAGGTGATGGCTATTTATAGTTGTGGTGAGTTCATGAGATCATGCCAAGTTTTTGTGTAACTTCCAAGCAATAAATCTCCACCATACAAGTGTTGTAAGCAGGTTAAAAGCCTTGGGGAGGTGTTAACTTGGCTACCACACAAGGAATTTTACATAAGCAGCCCCTGAAGTATCAAACAGTTGCTGAAAACAAGTTTCTTGTGACAACCCGCACTAAACCAGGTATCCGTACGACTTAACTAATAACTAATTACTGCTTAATTACTGTGCTTGCCTGAACTTGTGAATAAACTGCTACTTGCATACTGATACATGCACTTACTTGCATCATACTTTACTTATCGTCACTACATTACTTACATGTTGAACCCTAGTGACAAACATGATGCACAAAAGCACAGTAGCACAATACACGGATAACCTATTGAACATGCTGATATAACCAGCATCAGGCGAACATTGCCTCTAAGGCCTGTAAGAGCCTGAAATGTTTTGCTACACTAGTAGTGAGTGTAGGAATATAAGGGTTGTGGAACTGCGTCTCTAGGGATAAGTCACTATGACTGGATGTGCCTAAAACGTACTCTAAGTACAAAACTCAGCACTTTACAAAATAATTCAGCTTTTAGCAAACTAATAAAGTGCCAAAACATGAGAAAAATATTACTAGGCACTTTCCAAAGTGTCAGGAATGAGTTGTGTCACTAAAAAGAGTATTAACGACACTTTAAGCTTTGTCAAGCACTTTAACGGATTACTACCCAACCGAATAACCGGACTATACCCGAAACATGAAAATATTGTTATTTTCATTATTACTCTTTTTCTGAGCCAGTTAGGGTCCCCGTATACCCTAACACCCATTGTATCTCACTAAACATAACTAACTAAGTTAAACACTTAACTAACCTACTTAACCTAACCTTTACCCTAACTAATAGTTAGAATCGGACCAAGGTACCCCCCCCCCCCCCCTAACCGAAACCGTCCCCAAGGGGACATATCTTGTCCTTGCAAGATTTCCATAATCTAAGTTTGCCTAATATCTACATGACACAAGAACCATTGGATAATAACTCTATAACCTTGCCTATAAGATCATCTAATTACACACATAATCATCCAAACTCAACACAACATTTCACAACTCTCTCTCTCCCTTCAAGCTTTCGGCTGAACATCCCCTATCCATCCATCAATTTTTCGGTTCTTGTTCATCACATTCCAAGTCCATACAAGTATCGAGGGTCGTATACAAGGAGCCGTGGAGCAAGCGGAACGCGAAGGACCTCTCTACTTAGCTTTTATCCACCTCTTTTGCGCATAGATTCTTCCCTAGCCTCGAGCTAGAGGTATAATGCTTAAAACACTCTCTTGAACTAATCTAAAGTGGTTAAAAGGATTTGTATCGGTTAAAACTCGTTAACATGCAAGTTGATGCTTTAAAGTCTACTTAAAACACTAAAAATGGTGGTTAATAGCTTGTATGTTGTGTAAATGATGTAGTATTCGAAATGTATGATTATTTAGGCCCGATCTATGATGTGGTAGCTCGGATCATCGTTTAACCCGGTTTAGTAAGATCATGGATCTTAACATATGCTTGTTTTGGATAATACAAGGGTTAAAAGGTGAAACTCTACCACACATGAAACATGAACTTGTGTAAAAATGTTTTACTTGTGTAAAAGTGTTTTAACTTGTACAATAGTGTCTAAAACTAGCAGATCTACGCATCTGCAAGTGGTATTTTCAAAGGACCAAGCGTCAAAGAAATCATGTTTTCTAAAAGACGGATCTTACACTAACAAGTATGATTTTTATAAACCACAAGTGTGTAAACACTTGTGAAATGAAAAGTTTCGACAAAATAACAAACTTTGTAAAAGAGGACGAGAAGTTGTAAAGAAGGATTTCTCTAAAAACGAGGTTTTTACGAGATCAAAATTACTTTATATAAAGATCCACAAAATATAATGGGATTTACACTATAGTTTCGGAAAAACTGCAAGTTCATGCGATTATGCGATTTACATACTTGTCGACTAGATGATGTGTTGGAAATTGTTTGATTGAATAAGGAAGTTGTTGAAATTGATTTTGTAAAAGAAAATGATACGCTTGAAGGCGTGGCCACCTCCAGTTACAGAGGAAACTCTGGCGAAATTTTTCTAAAAACCTAACACTTAGAACTATTTACACAACAAGTGTTAGAATCATTTTTGACGTGTTTTTGAAATATAAATTTCGCCATGAATTTATTTACTAAATATTCGGAGGTGGGATTTTCACAGAATTTAACGTGATAAATATATTTTTCACACACTGTTTATGATTATTTTGTGAAAATACATAAATATTATTTCTAGAGTAAAAATAATATTTACGAACGTTAACGATTCCAAAATAATACGAACGCTTTCACCATAAAGATATAAGTTACACCGGTAATTATATTACCACTCGATTGTTAAACGCAACTTACGCACTTACGGAAATATTTATGAACGCACATGTATTGAATCCCCCATCCTTGGGAAGGAAAATAATTACCAAGTATATACAGAACGTAAACACGAAATAGTTGTCTAACTATTTCCCAAAAACATAAACTACGAAGCTAAGGCACGGCCGTCCGTCTAATAGAAATTAGCACCTGTAGGTCGTCGCACAGCTGCGTGAGCAGGAGATACTTGGTAGAGACGCTTCACTGTGAGTTCATGTCCCCCTTTTCTCTAACTGTTTTCAGTTTTCTTAACTGCGGGGGTGAAATACATGTTTACTATGATTACGAGTACTTTATATACGGTATGGTTAGCGTAAGGAGGTTTACTACTTAGATCATGTGAGTGGGTAGGAGCAATATGATGCCATTAGTCCTCATGTCGGGACCGAGGGACAGGAGCGGTAGATCTATCTGGGTGTAGCGAGCCCAGCCCCAGGCCAAACTAGAAACGGACCTTGGGGTGACTTTGTCCACATACAAATGCCGTCGCGAAATCTACTAGGTTTGAGTCTCCCTATTTGCACTTCACATATATCAGTGGCCTTGCAAACCATTGGTGGTCTCAATTCCCCTTGTCTGCTACATACCAGGACTATTTTTATACTCACAAAGGTTTACTTACTCACTTACACATGAACTCGCTCAACATTATTGTTGATTTTTCAACTTACATGTATTTCAGGAAATTAACGGATCTGGCACGGTATGGAACGTTTTCCGCTGCACTAGTCATGAGGTCATCTGAGTTTGGGGAATGTGACTCTTTCCTGGACAAGCCACAGTCCTTAAACTGTGTTTATGTCATGTTATTGTTTGTGTTTATTGAACAATGTCGTTAGAACATGTTTCCGTTAAAACAATGTTACTGTATTTGGTTTTCAAAACTTAATCGAAAGGATGATCTTGCATGGTTTTTATTTCATATAGCTTTGTTATGGTTAAACTATGGTATTAAGAAGTCACACCAAAATAACCACGCTTCCGCAAAGCCAGGGTGTGACAGCTTGGTATCAGAGCTCTGATCATAGCGAACTAGGATTCTTTCTCGAGTCTAGACTATGATCACTAGGGCTCTCACGAAAACATTTTTCTACATACCACTTAAGTCCAGATCCAAAACTTTTTACAAACAAATGTTGAGCACATTTTATTATTTATAGGCTCAGCCTGGAGGGCTGAGGCTCGGTCTGGAGGATCGAGGCTCGGTCTAGGTGACCGAGGTAGTTGGCTAGTGAGGCTAGGAAGAGTAGGCTCAGTCATGAAGGCTGAGGCTCGGTCAAGGGGACCGAGGCTCGATCTAAGAGGTCGAGGTGGAGGATAGAGCAGTCTTAAAGACTGGGAGAAATTGACTAGTGAGACTAGGAGAATTATTTGATTGACTAACATGTTTATATGATTGATTATTATACGTATATGTGTTTGTGTTACAAACGTCATGCTTTCATCAAGTACTAGAAAGATGGACACTACGAATCCCATGGCCATAGTATCAGACGACCTAGTTTCATCGAAGCACGAGGTGTACATTTCCGATACTACCGGCACAGACAATGACGACTTTCAGCCCTTTTGCGCTGCCTGAAGTCGTAGCAGAGCCTACTGATGGCCATCTTGTTGGGAATTTGCCCCCTTGCCGCTTATCCTATTGTTGATATGCCCCCCCTGATGTGGCCTCTGACGACAACAATCTACTGGAGGAGGACCCATTCGAGGGCAGGGCCCTATTGCTGCTGGTATTAGACTACTGCATGTGGACGCTCCTGTAGGGGAAACTCATGTCCATTCTCCTATCCCAGACTCATTTGAGTTTCTGACATCCGCATCTTCGCACATACAGGGAATGCAGCACCACTCACACGACGCCGACCCTGATATGGCATCATCAGCTGCACCGGATCCCGCCCAAAGCTTTGAGTTTGATCCTGCTTTTCCACCTGGTTTTGATCCAGACCACTACCTTGAGTTCATACACTTAGACCAGCCCTTGGAGGATCCTGTAACCCCCTGTGTTTGTTGATCCAGCTGATCTTGAGATGGAGTTTTTGATCCGGAGCCGGCCGTGGCCCCCTGAGCCAGGCGCTGCTCCTGACCCCGCATTGGAGCATGACCCTGTTCATGCCAATGCACCTACTGTTGCTCCTTGATTAATCATCTGCTTAGACGAGAGAAAATTTGGGGTAACTGTGCAAGACAATTTATTATTATGGGGGCCCACGTAATAACGATTTGTAGTGCACAGGAATCCTGGTGGACTCTGCGGGCAAGCTAATGATAACCAATGCAGCAGGAAATAACTTAAACACGAATGACCAAGGCGATGTAGCCTCGAGTTCATTCTATTACGAGCAACAAGCCAAATTGGCAAGCCTATGTGAAGGCTCAGAAATTTACTTCCCCACTCATACAGTGAGTATGTTTGCGTGTGAAATTGGGTGATTACATGATGGCTTATGTTGCTATATACACCTCATAGACAATTGAAACGTTGTCTAGCCCGCTTCACACCACTTCGACAAAAGTGAATGTCACCCAGGCGTGACACAAACACCAGTACGTTGCCAAGGACAGAAGCCGAGCTGCAAGAACGCATCTCACAGATAAATGCACGACATGAAGCCCTCCGCTCTAAGTACAACGATGGTATTACTGGAAATAACCCTCCAACTGGCTGCACCTATAAACAGTTCCTGAACTGCAAGCCTTTGAACTTTAACGGAACAGGAGGCGTCGTTGCATTTGTTCGTTGGTCCGAAAAGACCGACTCCATTCTAAGAATGAGTAACTGTTCGCCCCAACAGAGTGTTACCTATATCTCGGGGATATTCCTAGATGGCACACTCTCTTAATGGAACCTCCGGGTTCAGACCCTTGGCACAGACGCTACTTATGCACTGAGCTGGGACGAGCTCAAGGAAACGATTGAGAAGAAATGTTGTTTTAGGACTGGAATTTAGAAGCTTGATGTGGAGTTCAGGAATTTGAAAATGGACGAACCAGAAATTCCTGAACTTGTCCAGCGATCGCACGACTTGTCTAGGGTCGTCCCCTACTAAGTCATTGACGTGGTATGATACAGTCGTGTACTTGTAAGCTGTACATTGTGGCCCCAATTTGTGGCTATACAATCGCAGTATACTCATCACTTGTGATGTTTGATCTACTGTTTATGTTCTATGACATGAGATGTCATGTGGGTGATTTATTTATAGCATGAGATGTTATGTGTTGATATTGTTGAATACATACGTACATTTTACTTGCTATGACCTGACCAACGTAAACCATCTTTTAGAAGATGCCGCCGAGGCGTGAGACACACATGCCTACTAATGAGGCAGAACTCCAGCAGATTATCGCTGCTGCCATTGCACAATACGCCGCCTCTCAAGGAGGGACTAGTGGAAGCAACTCTGGCAACACTGGCAACAACAATAATCCACCTCATGGTAATACTAAGTCATTTAGACATACCATGACCTAATTGGATATCCTTAGCAATGATGCTAATGCCAAACGAATGTTATAACGTATGTGCAGGATGCACCTACAAGCAGTTCTTAGACTGCAAGCCCGTAAACTTTGATGGCACAGGAGGTGCTGTCGCCTTTGTTCGTTGGGCTGAGAAAACCGAATCTGTTCTACGCATGAGCAAGTGCGCGCTGGATCAGCAAGTCACCTATATCTCAGGGCTGTTTCTAGATGGAGCCCTATCCTGGTGGAATCTACAAGTACAGACACTAGGCGAAGCTGCTGCCTACGCACTGACCTGGACCGAACTGAAGGAACTTATGCGCAAAAAGTACTGTTCCCGCGCAGAAATCCAGAGATTGGAGACCGAGTTTTGGCACTTGAAAATGGACGGTCCAAAGATCGCAGAGTACGTTCAAAGGTTCCATGACTTATCGCATGTGGTACCCTACATGGTCACTCCTGAGTTCAAGAGAATTGAACGCTTCATTTGGGGACTAGCTCCTCAAATCATTAGCATGGTAACCTCATCCAAGCCTGCGACCATTACTGAGGCGATTTATTTGAGCGTAGCTCTCACAGAGGAGGCTATTCGTCTGAACAAGTTTGATGATGCTGAGCATAAGAAGAAAGAGACTCACGTCGAGTCGTCAGGAGGTAGTAAACGGAAGTTCTCAAACTTCAAGCAAGGCGCCAGTGTGGCAGTTAAGAAAGGAGGATCAGCTGGTAGTGGAAAGAAAGGAAAAGGATACCAGGGCACCCAGCCCAAGTGTAATGCCTGTCAACGCCATCATACTGGCCATTGTAGTGTGAAAGTATGTGAAGCATGTGGAAAGCCGGGCCACTCAAAAGATTTTTGTTGGGCTAGTGCTGGCCGAGGAGGCCAGGGAGGATTTGGGAATAGGAATAATAACCGTGGTGGTATTGGAAATCGCCCACAAGGAAACTATGGAGGTAACGAGAATCGAGGCAACAATGCTAACCAAGCGGGCGCCGTGAATCGTAATCAGAGGAATGATCAAGCTGGTGGAAACGGGCAAAGGCCTGGATGTTATAACTGCGGAGATATCGGGCATTTTAAGAAGAACTGCCCAGAGTTAAACCAAGCCCGTGGAAGAGTATTCCAACTCGAAGCTAGGGAAGCGCGCCAGGACCCCAATGTCGTTACTGGTACGTTCCCTGTAAATCAACGTTATGCATCCGTTTTATTTGATACTGGTGCCGATTATAGCTTCGTGTCGTTAGAGTTTAAGAATATGCTTGGTTTAGCCGCTAATAAGTTAGATATTCCGTACTCAATCGAATTGGCCAATGGAAAGTTAGTAGAAGCCAATGAAGTTATTAGAGGTTGTGTGATCGAATTAGGAGAGCGTGAGTTCGCTCTAGATCTACTACCAGTCCAGTTGGGAAGCTTCGACGTGGTGGTAGGAATGGATTGGTTATCAGGCAACAAAGCACAGATCGTTTGTCATGAAAAGGTTGTTCGTATCCCAATCAAAGATGGCGAGACAATTGTGGTGCACGGAGAAAAGCGTGAGACGCCGTTGAGGATTATCAGCTGCTTGAAAGCAAGGAAGTGTTTGCAGAAAGGATGTGTTGCTTTTCTGGCACACATTGTGGATAAAAAGGCTGCTGAGCCAAAGATCGAAGACATCCCTGTCGTGAGGGAATACCCAGAAGTCTTCCCAGAAGACTTACCTTGACTGCCACCTCAGAGGCAAGTAGAGTTTCACATTGACTTAGTTCCAGGCGCCGCGCCTGTGGCTAAGGCACCATATAGACTTGCCCGTCTGAGATGCAGGAACTGTCGACACATCTTCAAGAGCTGTTAGACAAGGGTTTTATCCGACCAAGCTTCTCGCCTTGGGGAGCTCCGGTCCTGTTTGTCAAAAAGAAGGACGGTAGTTTTCGAATGTGCATCGACTACCGGGAGCTGAACAAGCTGACGATCAAGAATAGGTATCCTCTGCCAAGAATTGATGATCTGTTCGACCAACTTCAAGGTTCAAGCTTTTATTCAAAGATCGATCTTCGATCTGGATACCATCAGCTAAGAATACAAGAGGAAATCATTCCGAAGATAGCCTTCAGAACTCGTTATGGGCACTACGAGTTCCTTGTTATGCCGTTTGGTTTGACAAACGCACCTGCAGTCTTTATGGATTTGATGAATAGAGTTTGCAAGCCGTACTTGGACAAGTTCGTGATTGTATTCATCGATGACATTTTAATCTATTCAAAGACGAAGGCTGAACACGAGCAGCATCTTAGAGCCATTCTAGAGCTGCTGAAGAAGGAACAGCTGTATGCCAAATTCTCCAAGTGCGAATTTTGGCTACGTGAAGTCCAATTCCTTGGGCACGTGGTAAATGGAGATGGAATCCACGTGGATCCAACCAAGATCGAGGCGATCAAGGATTGGGAAACGCCAAAGACGCCAACCGAGATTCGGCAATTCTTGGGTTTGGCTGGCTATTATTGAAGGTTCATTGAGGATTTTTCAAAAATCGCTCAACCTTTGACGCTCCTCATCCAGAAAGATAAGACGTTTGATTGGGGAATCAAACAGGAAGAAACATTCCAGATACTGAAGGATAAGCTTTGTAACGCGCCAATCTTAGCTCTACCAGAACGTACTGATGATTTTGTGGTATACTGCGACGCATCGCATCAAGGGCTGGGTTGTGTGTTGATGCAACGCCAAAAGGTTATTGCTTACGCATCGCGTCAGTTGAAAGTGCACGAAAAGAACTATACCACACATGATTTGGAACTTGGCACAGTGGTTTTTGCTTTAAAGATCTGGAGACACTACCTTTATGGTACAAAGTGTACAATCTTTACAGATCACAAGAGCCTACAGCAATATATTCAACCAGAAGGAGTTGAATATGAGGCAAAGACGTTGGGTTGAATTGTTGAACGACTACGACTGCGAGATAAAGTACCATCCAGGGAAGGCGAACGTGGTCGCCGATGCCCTAAGTCGTAAAGAGAGAATCAAACCCATAAGGGTTAGAGCTTTAGAAATGATTATCCAAACCGATCTTTCCTTGCGCATTCGTGCCGCGCAAAAGGAAGCTCTCAAGGAAGGAAACCTTGAAGAAGAATGCCTCCGTAGGATGGAGAAGCTATTGGTACCAAACGAGGAAGGAACGTTATGCTTCGAGAAAAGGATTTGGGTTCCTCTGTTTGGTGGTTTAAGGAAAGTTATTTTTGATGAAGCTCACAAATCACGGTACTCTATCCATCCTGGAGCGGATAAGATGTACCAGGATCTCAAAGATTATTATTGGTGGCCTAGGATGAAAGGCGATGTTGCTATTTATGTGAGCAAATGTTTAACGTGCGCTAAGGTTAAAGCCGAATACCAGAAGCCTTCAGGACTTCTGCAACAGCCTGAAATTCCCAAGTGGAAATGGGAACAAATCTCCATGGATTTTATTACGAAGTTGCCAAGAACGCCAAGAGGCCATGATATGATTTGGGTGATAGTTGACCGCCTAACAAAGTCCGCACACTTTCTGCCAATCAAAGAGAAAGACAGTACTAGTAAACTTGCGGAAATTTACATGAGAGAGATCGTCGCGCGCCATGGAGTACCTCTCTCAATCATCTCGGATAGAGACGGAAGGTTTGTGTCAAGGATATGGCAATCCTTCCAAGAAGCCTTTGGCTCACAATTGAATCTGAGCACTGCGTTTCATCCGCAAACTGACGGCCAGAGCGAGCGAACGATACAGACTTTGGAAGACATGCTGAGGGCGTGTGTCATGGATTTGGGCGGTAGCTGGGATAAACATTTACCTTTGGTCGAATTTTCCTACAACAACAGCTACCACACCAGTATTGGTGTCGTGCCATTCGAAGCCCTTTACGGACGCAAGTGCCGATCACCCCTATGTTGGGCTGACGCAGGAGATAGACAACTTGCAGGTCCCGAAATCGTCCAAGAGACGACAGACAAGATCACGCAGATTCTTAAACGCATCGAAGCAGCTCGCCACAGACAGAAGGCCTATGCGGATCCAAACCGGAAACATGTGGATTTCCAAGTTGGAGAAATGGTGTTATTGAAAGTTTCACCCTGGAAGGGGGTGGCACGCTTTGGAAAGCGTGGGAAGTTAAATCCGCGCTACATTGGTCCTTTCAAAATTTTGGAGAGAATAGGACTAGTAGCATACAAGTTGGACCTACCTGCTGAACTGAATGGCGTTCACGATACATTTCACGTATCCAATCTAAAGAAAAGTCCAACTCAAGTTACCGTTGCCATTCCCACCTACGAGATTCATGTTGACGAAACGCTCCACTTCATTGAAGAACCTGTTGAGGTCACGGATTAGAAACTTAACAAGACCCGCCGGAGCAGTGTCAAGCTCGTCAAAGTTCGTTGGAATGCCAGACATGGTCCTGAATACACCTGGGAACATGAGGACCGGATGAAAGAGAAATACCCCCACCTTTTTCCTAAGAACCCTGCATCTACAAGCAGAACTTAAATTTCGGGACGAAATTTATTTAACGGGGGGAGAATGTGACAGCCCGCACTAAACCAGGTATCCGTACGACTTAACTAATAACTAATTACTGCTTAATTACTGTGCTTGCCTGAACTTGTGAATAAACTGCTACTTGCATACTGATACATGCACTTACTTGCATCATACTTTACTTATCGTCACTACATTACTTACATGTTGAACCCTAGTGACAAACATGATGCACAAAAGCACAGTAGCACAATACACGGATAACCTATTGAACATGCTGATATAACCAGCATCAGGCGAACACTGCCTCTAAGGCCTGTAAGAGCCTGAAATGTTTTGCTACACTAGTAGTGAGTGTAGGGATATAAGGGTTGTGGAACTGCGTCTCTAGGGATAAGTCACTATGACTGGATGTGCCTAAAACGTACTCTAAGTACAAAACTCAGCACTTTACAAAATAATTCAGCTTTTAGCAAACTAATAAAGTGCCAAAACATGAGAAAAATATTACTAGGCACTTTCCAAAGTGTCAGGAATGAGTTGTGTCACTAAAGAGAGTATTAACGACACTTTAAGCTTTGTCAAGCACTTTAACGGATTACTATCCAACCGAATAACCGGACTATACCCGAAACATGAAAATATTGTTATTTTCATTATTACTCTTTTTCTGAGCCAGTTAGGGTCCCCGTATACCCTAACACCCATTGTATCTCACTAAACATAACTAACTAAGTTAAACACTTAACTAACCTACTTAACCTAACCTTTGCCCTAACTAATAGTTAGAATCAGACCAAGGTACCCCCCCCCCTAACCGAAACCGTCCCCAAGGGGACATATCTTGTCCTTGCAAGATTTCCATAATCTAAGTTTGCCTAATATCTACATGACACAAGAACCATTGGATAATAACTCTATAACCTTGCCTATAAGATCATCTAATTACACACATAATCATCCAAACTCAACACAACATTTCACAACTCTCTCTCTCCCTTCAAGCTTTCGGCCGAACATCCCCTATCCATCCATCAATTTTTCGGTTCTTGTTCATCACATCCAAGTCCATACAAGTATCGAGGGTCGTATACAAGGAGCCGTGGAGCAAGCGGAACGCGAAGGACCTCTCTACTTAGCTTTTATCCACCTCTTTTGCGCATAGATTCTTCCCTAGCCTCGAGCTAGAGGTATAATGCTTAAAACACTCTCTTGAACTAATCTAAAGTGGTTAAAAGGATTTGTATCGGTTAAAACTCGTTAACATGCAAGTTGATGCTTTAAAGTCTACTTAAAACACTAAAAATGGTGGTTAATAGCTTGTATGTTGTGTAAATGATGTAGTATTCGAAATGTATGATTATTTAGGCCCGATCTATGATGTGGTAGCTCGGATCATCGTTTAACCCGGTTTAGTAAGATCATGGATCTTAACATATGCTTGTTTTGGATAATACAAGGGTTAAAAGGTGAAACTCTACCACACATGAAACATGAACTTGTGTAAAAATGTTTTACTTGTGTAAAAGTGTTTTAACTTGTACAATAGTGTCTAAAACTAGCAGATCTACGCATCTGCAAGTGGTATTTTCAAAGGACCAAGCGTCAAAGAAATCATGTTTTCTAAAAGACGGATCTTACACTAACAAGTATGATTTTTATAAACCACAAGTGTGTAAACACTTGTGAAATGAAAAGTTTCGACAAAATAACAAACTTTGTAAAAGAGGACGAGAAGTTGTAAAGACGGATTTCTCTAAAAACGAGGTTTTTACGAGATCAAAATTACTTTATATAAAGATCCACAAAATATAATGGGATTTACACTATAGTTTCGGAAAAACTGCAAGTTCATGCGATTATGCGATTTACATACTTGTCGACTAGATGATGTTTTGGAAATTGTTTGATTGAATAAGGAAGTTGTTGAAATTGATTTTGTAAAAGAAAATGATACGCTTGAAGGCGTGGCCACCTCCAGTTACAGAGGAAACTCTGGCGAAAGTTTTCTAAAAACCTAACACTTAGAACTATTTACACAACAAGTGTTAGAATCATTTTTGACGTGTTTTTGAAATATAAATTTCGCCATGACTTTATTTACTAAATATTCGGAGGTGGGATTTTCACAGAATTTAACGTGATAAATATATTTTTCACACACTGTTTATGATTATTTTGTGAAAATACATAAATATTATTTCTAGAGTAAAAATAATATTTACGAACGTTAACGATTCCAAAATAATACGAACGCTTTCACCATAAAGATATAAGTTACACCGGTAATTATATTACCACTCGATTGTTAAACGTAACTTACGCACTTACGGAAATATTTATGAACGCACATGTATTGAATCCCCCATCCTTGGGAAGGAAAATAATTACCAAGTATATACAGAACGTAAACACGAAATAGTTGTCTAACTATTTCCCAAAAACATAAACTACGAAGCTAAGGCACGGCCGTCCGTCTAATAGAAATTAGCACCTGTAGGTCGTCGCACAGCTGCGTGAGCAGGAGATACTCGGTAGAGACGCTTCACTGTGAGTTCATGTCCCCCTTTTCTCTAACTGTTTTCAGTTTTCTTAACTGCGGGGGTGAAATACATGTTTACTATGATTACGAGTACTTTATATACGGTATGGTTAGCGTAAGGAGGTTTACTACTTAGATCATGTGAGTGGGTAGGAGCAATATGAGGCTATTAGTCCTCATGTCAGGACCGAGGGACAGGAGCGGTAGATCTATCTGGGTGTAGCGAGCCCAGCCCCAGGCCAAACTAGAAACGGACCTTGGGGTGACTTTGTCCACATACAAATGTCGTGGCGAAATCTGCTAGGTTTGAGTCTCCCTATTTGCACTTCACATATATCAGTGGCCTTGCAAACCATTGGTGATCTCAATTCCCCTTGTCTGCTACATACCAGGACTATTTTTATACTCACAAAGGTTTACTTACTCACTTACACATGAACTCGCTCAACATTATTGTTGATTTTTCAACTTACATGTATTTCAGGAAATTAACGGATCTGGCACGGTATGGAACGTTTTCCGCTGCACTAGTCATGAGGTCATCTGAGTTTGGGGAATGTGACTCTTTCCTGGACAAGCCACAGTCCTTAAACTGTGTTTATGTCATGTTATTGTTTGTGTTTATTGAACAATGTCGTTAGAACATGTTTCCGTTAAAACAATGTTACTGTATTTGGTTTTCAAAACTTAATCGAAAGGATGATCTTGCATGGTTTTTATTTCATATAGCTTTGTTATGGTTAAGCTATGGTATTAAGAAGTCACACCAAAATAACCACGCTTCCGCAAAGCCAGGGTGTGACATTTCTGGTCACTGGCACTTTCATACGGCCCGCGTAAGAATAGGGAGGGGGCTTACGCGCCCCGCCTGGGCTCCCCAGTTCAGCACAAGTTTCAAAATTTACAGTTTAGGTCCCTGCACTTGGTTTAAGCTCATTTCAGGCCCTTTTGACCCCCGTTAAGCCATTTTCAAGGGTCTACAAGGTCAATAAAGTTTAGAGGACTCAAAATGTGCTCGGAAAACTCTTGGATGTCGGCTCGTTTGGTCATATGGTCGCGTTGTTCGTTAAATTACGACGAAACTCAAACAGACGCGAAAACGATCCAAATTAAGCAACGAATGGAATTTTTGCATGCCGATCACTAAAATAAAAATATTTTAGTGTGTACAAAAATTTTTGATGTCCAGATCTGGTCAGAACGTAAGATATGCGCGTAACTGCCAACCTACGTTGTTTTTGACACTTTTAGTCCCTGTAAGATCAAATAAGCATGTTTTCGGATACCGAACCCCTCAAAGCTTATTTCTAAGCTATGTTTAGGTTATTTATGGTATGTTTAGCTTATGATCAAGTTCCGGACTGTTCGATACCATACGAATCGGTATAGTTTCGCAGTTTGACACAAATAGTCCCTACGATCGAATAGACTTATTTTCAACACACCAAACCATCCTAAACTTATTTCTAAGTTATGTAAAGGTTATTTTGGGTATGTTAAGACTATGTCACTATTCCGAAGTGTTTTTCATGTTATACTGGCTGCGTTTACGCACCAGTTTGCGTATAACTTTCCAGAAAGCGATTTAAAGCTTGAAATCGGAATCGAATCGTAAAATCATCAAACACAAATACACACATAATAGAACCAAAACACATTGTTTTATTAATAATTAACATTGGTTTACATTGTACATCGATTACAAATCACAATTGTCACACACAACAGCACCACTCCTATCGCCACGAATAACGAGAGGTTCTTTACCAGAACGAGGGATGCAGACAATCTTCTCCTTGCATAGAATCTCTGCTCGATGATGGGATAACCAATCCATCCCAAAGACAACGTCGAATCTACCAAGAATGATGTGGATATGGTCGATAGAGAAGGTCTGACC
>JARYGA010039233.1:0-20385 GCA_030545235.1 Helianthus tuberosus | reverse complement strand
GATGTACCATATGAGAAGGGGTAGCCTTGGCGATCCGGCAGCAGTGTAAATTTTGGAAAAATTTGACATTTTTTAACGTTTTTTCGATTTCGTTACCCCTTTCTTTTAAGACGTTACCCCTATGAAAGTTTTCTAGATCCGCCACTGAGTCCAATCAAGAGTATGCTAATAGACCCGCTGGGCTAACCCATAAGATCCATTTGCCTGGGCCAAAAGTATGTCAGTAATTAGTTGTTTTATATATTTTTTTAATATAATATATAAAAAAGATAAAAGTAGTTAATAAAATAAAACAGTCAAATGCCTGGAAGCGTGTTTGTAGGATGGTTGGTGGATTACCAAAATTAGTTAATAAAAAAGGAGGCCCCTAAGATGACGCTTGTCCTCTGCTTCATTCCATATCAATATGAGATCAGATCAGATCACTTGCTCTCAGTCACTTGTGTTGTGTTTTCAGTTCACAAATATGACTCCAACCGGAAGCAGCTCCCCTCCTCCTCCTCCTCCTGCCGACATTGAAACTGGAGTCGTCGACGTCCAGGACACTTTTGATGATCCTTTCGACATCGTCACTACTAAAAATGCGTCCACTCGTACGCTCAGGCGCTGGAGGGTACGTAATTTCAATTCTTCATGCATGCATGCATGCGATTATTATTGATTAACAAAACTTACTTAACCTTAATTAATATTTCATTTTGATGCTCCAACTCAATTATACTTTTGGTCCTTATTTCTCCACAAATACGTACATGCCCTCTCGTCTTATAAGCTAATTAATGATATCATGTACTTGATTGATTTTGAAACTGTTGATGCACAAGAACCATATATATACACAGCAAGCTTAAAAGGAGAATCATTTAATACTTAGGAACTAAAGGTGGCCCTTATGATAAATAATATATCACTGGCAATTATGTCTCTTTTACTGTTTACATACATACACACACACATACATATAGAGATGCTAATGAGCATATATATTGTCCATATCAGCAAGCTGCCCTTGTGCTTAATGCTTCACGACGCTTCCGATACACATTGGACTTGAGAAAGAATGAAGAGCAAGAAAAAAGGAGAAGGATGATCAGATCACATGCTCAAGTTATAAGGGTAATTAATGGGGTGTGTGTGTGTGTTTCTGTCTGGTTATATCACTCTTTTAACATCTCATCACCTTCAATATTTCTATCAGGCTGCATTACTATTCAAATTGGCTGGGCAACGAGCACTTGGTAAGTTCCCTTAAAATGCGCAGGGGCGCTTCTATGTGGAGGGAGGGGGTGCCCGGGATATCCCTCAACTAATTTCTTGGCGAAGTGCAAATTTTTTTTCTCTATTTTATGTATCGGATATCCCTGAGCAAATATTAAGATACCCCTGAAAACGTCAAAAAAAAAAATCTGAGACACCCGATAATATTTCTTCTAGATCCTCCACTGAAAACGCGTATAGTAATGTTATCCCTTCGTCTGAGCTACACATGCATATATAACTTCTTTCATATAGTTCTAGAGTCCACGGTACCTACTCCGTCTTCAAGTGGTGGTTATGGTATTGCACTCGAGCAACTTGTTTCAATGACCAGGGATCACAATATAGCGGCTCTCCTTCAATATGGCGGGGCAAGTCATTTATCAAACCTGTTTTTCCCTTCCTCCATTGCTCTTCTTATATCTATAGCTCATGTATTTTCAGGTTAAAGGGTTATCTGAGATGTTAAAAACCGATCCAGACAGAGGAGTACCAGGAGATGACAATGAATTATCAGACCGGAGAATTGCCTTTGGATCCAATACCTATCCTGTGAAAGAAGGACGAAGCTTCTTGGTATATTGTTTTCAAGCTATTTGTTAATGGTTATTACTGTTACTTGCAGCTGCATGCAGTTGATGATGGCAATGCTACTTGCAGAGGTTCATCTGGGAAGCTTTGAAAGATTTAACCCTTATTATATTAATAGTAGCTGCTGCAGTATCACTTGTGCTAGGAATAAAGACAGAGGCAAGTTTAAACTTTTAGACAATAAGTAAATTCTATCTTACAAAGAACTCAGGAGCTTTTCGTTTGAACGCTTGTGTAGGGTTTTGAAGAAGGATGGTATGACGGAGGAAGCATTACATTTGCTGTTCTTCTCGTTATTTTTGTGACTGGTGAGGCAGTTGGTATATTATATATATTTAGAAGGTACTTTCTAGTAAGCTAATTGTTATAACATATATGTATTGTCTTTGCACATGGTTCTGCGCAAACATCATAGCAACCAGTGATTATAGACAGTCTCTGCAGTTTCAGAATCTAAATGCAGAAAAGCGGAATATACAGATAGAGGTTTGTGTGCTAAGATGTATTCTACATGTTGTTGTAATGTGTCTGCTGACTGCTAACCTTTCTTTCAATCAGATAACTCGAGGTGGGAGAAGAGAGAAGGTTTCGATATATGACGTCGTTGTTGGGGATGTAATACCTCTTAATATAGGTGATCAGGTAACGCTTAAATTCATAAATATTTTTAGATACTTAAAATTATTTGTCTCCAATTTAATGGTATGGCGCAGGTCCCTGCTGATGGTCTCCTTATAAAGGGTCACTCTCTAGCCATTGATGAATCTAGCATGACTGGCGAAAGCAAGATTGTAAGCTGGTTAGACCTCATTTCTAAATGAAAACTAATGTATTGAACACATTTCTTAAATATCAGAATACTTTTTAGGTGCACAAGGATCAAAAAGCACCTTTTCTGATGTCTGGCTGCAAGGTAGCTGATGGCGCTGGAACTATGCTGGTAAACTAACTTGTTAGCTACTACTCAGTTAATTAGTATGTGGCTCGCAGGCTCAAGATAGGTTTCTCACTTGAGAGTTCTCCCTCCCTTGTAATGACATGATTCAGTTAAAGCATGTAGTCAGTCCCTTTTACATGGTACCCGAGCTATGGCTCTCCCCGTTTCCATATTAGGGTTTTACCCGAAATTACAACTATTAGAGACGCTACGGTCAACACAATTATCTTAGGAGAGAATTACATTCAAATATATTCAAAATAGTAAAGTCAATATTGTTTTAGTTAGATCCTAACTTTTCTCCTATAAATGCCCTTTTCAATTGTATCGCCAATATAAGGCATGTACAATGATGAATTTTATTATCACTTTTCAATACAATTATATTAAGATCCATAACAACAATGCCCTTGTGGGCCTTACAAGGCTATTCACAAAAATGGGTTCTTTAAACTATGATCCATATTATCATTTAAATTCATCACTAGAGAAATTAGGGTGTTACATTTCCTGCCAGTGATCTTGTTTAGAATTTCTGCTCCTGTGACCTGTCCCTGTATTCTGCTCTTCTTGCAGTTCAAGATTGCGGTGGCCAATTGCTGCTATGTTCATGTTTAAGTTCCAGTCCCATATTCCCATTCTAGATTTTAGTATACTTGTTCAGTTTTGCAACACGATCAATGATGTTCTAGTTCAAGGGGAGGGATGGTCATGTTTCTAAATTTTATTTGTTACAAGTTGGGGATAATAAGCATCTATGCACAAATTTGACGAATAGTGTTAATGATAGGACCTGAAATTATGACATGACTATAACTAGATCAAACAAGATAATTGGCCCGATTCGAGAGGGGCTAGTCTCCAAATTCAGATTACAATAATAATATTCAAGACACCTAAAACTAAACAATACATAAGAATACAAAACTCTTGGTAGTTTTACCCCACATCCTGATTACTTGGATAGCACCCCACCTCCTGAATTTTCAAACCCTTTTCCCTCTCAGCACTTTCACACCTCTTAACATCAATTGGGTCTGACCTGACCCAGTATTAGGTTCGTATCAATACTTCCTGCCTGGAGAAACAACTTGTCCTCAAGTCGAAAATCCGATATTGCTGTGCCAAGTGATCAGCCATTCAATTGTAGGCTGACCTGCTTCATAGACCCATCTATGAGCTAAAACAGATTGTGAAGGGCTTGTAATTTTCTTGTCTTTTGCATTTGGACCCCACCTAGATGTCCGTTTGTTAGCACGCTTGGTCTCATGACTGGAATTATGGTTACCAGCAGCAAGCCACCTGTTTAGAGTAGGTGAATCTCTCGTATCGGTGGTGTCTCGGTCGCCAGTCTTCCAACGGTCTTTTCTCTTATCCTTTTCTTCATCAGTGACATCCAGCCGCCATTCCTTCACAATGGGATCAACTCCAAGTGAGGGCGAACTTCGTGCGATGTCAACATCACCCACATCAAGCGATAAATCACTATGTGTCGAATCTGTGGATACATCCTGGTTTCAACCTACTTGACAAGAACAGCCAATGGACCTTGAGGTTCATCCTTGGTTTTCTTGTCATCCATCCAAGCCTTGATTGCTGCAACATCATCCTTCAAGGCTACCAGGGAGCTGCTAACTGATCAACAATAGAATTGGAACCAAATGATAGAAATTGAAATTCTGAGTAGATTATAACTAGAGCAAACAGGATAGTCGGCTGATAGAGAATGATAGGGAATCGAAGCTTAAATCTATAACAATGGTGGAAAACTGAATAATAAAATGGAATTGATGCTGATAATGATCCAAAGGATCTACAAGAAAAGGAAATAACCACCTAGTGGTCCTAGGGTTATGCCCTTCTCAATGCATAAGCATGAGCCTAACAACTTACTAAATTCTCTCCTATCTTTCTATAATGACTAATGCCTTATTTATAGAAGTAGCAATTACACTAACCCCCCTTTCACAATTACAATTATACTATTAAGTATGCAATTTCTATCAATACTCCCTCCATAAGGCAAGACTTGTCCTCAAGGCTTGTGAATAGATCCCACAACTTTTTGAACACCCTCATCAGAATGCGTAGTCAGCTCGTCCATTTCATCCCATTCATCATCCCCAAGTAATAAGACACGAAGACTATGCGCCGGACACTTGTGGCTAGGACTGTAAACTTGTCCACACTTAAAACACAATCCCTTCTTCCGATCCTCCCACTCGACACGAGATAAGGAACGAATGCCTCGATCATGGACACCCACTTGCACATTTGCAGCCCCATCATTGCCAACAATTTTAGAACCCGTGGTACCCCATACACGATGGTTGATCCCCGAATCCATAGAAGGCAGCCCGGTATGTGACAAATACCGAAAACGAGATATCAACGAACCGGATTTTGATGGCCGAAGCATCAACTCCACATCTTTAGCCAAGTACATAGCATCCATACAAGTAGTGGGGCGATGTAAACGGACTTGTTGTTTGACATCCTCTTTCAAACCCGCAATGAAATAGCCAAGAGTTTGAGACTCCGGTAAATGAGGGACCAATGATAACGCATACTCAAAATCATCAATATAATCAAAGATGGAATCCGATTGCCTAATAGTAGCTAACTGTTCATACGGATTCTGAATTGAGATACCAGTGAAACGTTGCAACAATTCGGACTGAAATTGGAGCCAAGTCAAGGACGGATGAACCTGATTGAAGATTGTGAACCAATGTTGAGCAGCACCAATCATACTCAGTTGAGCAAGCTGTAAGCGAGAAGCATCAGGAGTCTGATTGAGATCGAAAAACTAATTCGCCTTCTGGATCCGGCCTTGTGGATCAAAACCAGAGAATTCAGGCAAGTGCACCTTCTTCACAGCCCATGGTAAGCCAGACGGGGGATCAGAAGAGCTGGCTTTGGGACCGAGCGTCGAGAACACGATACCTGAAGATCCAGAACCCGATGAAGCATCCTCATGTTTCTTCTCCTGCGATTTCATCCATGCTAACACAGCCTTACGAAATTCAGAGGATTCCAAACGATCCTCTTCCAAAACCTGCAAGGAAGCCTTAATTTCGGTAACGTCGGCTTGTAACTGCTGAATCTGTTGATCATGAACATCCAAACGAGCATTATGATTCACCATAATTGAATCGGAAATGAAGCGATAATGGAATCGGAAAATATATCCGAAATTGAATTGGAAATCTGAATCGGAAATTGAAACAACTGGAGAGATCTGAGAATCGGAACTCGAACAGGAACAGATATGTGAAAGCAGCGATTGAAATGAAATTGGAAATTAAATCCGAGAAGGAATCTGTAAATGGATTCAGAAATCGAAAGATGTTGAAGCGGGAATTGAAGCAGAAGGTGAAATTGGAACAAGCAGATCTGAAACGAATTGGATCTGAGATCCGACTATGACACAGATCCAAAAATTGAAGAGATATTTGGGTGAATATGTGATCGAGCAGAATTGAAGTAGAGAATTGTAGAGCAGAAGTGGCAGGTCGGACCAATGATAGAGAATGATAGGGAATCGAAGCTTAAATCTATAACAATGGTGGAAAACTGAATAATAAAATGGAATTGATGCTGATAATGATCCAAAGGATCTACAAGAAAAGGAAATAACCACCTAGTGGTCCCAGGGCTATGCACTTCTCAATGCATAAGCATGAGCCTAACAACTTACTAAATTCTCTCCTATCTTTCTATAATGACTAATGCCTTATTTATAGAAGTAGCAATTACACTAACCCCCCTTTCACAATTACAATTATACTATTAAGTATGCAATTTCTATCATCTGCCCAATTCGAGGGGGCTATATTCAGGACGCCTAAAACTAGACAATACTTGAAAATATAAACACCAAAAACTCTCGGTAGTTTTACCCCACTTCCCCACCTCCTGAATTTTCGAACCCTTTTCCCTCCTTCCTTTTAGCACTTTCCTGTCTCCCAACATCAACTGGGCCTGACCAGGACCCAATATTGGGTTCCTATCAATTAATTATAGTTCCTAACTTTTTACTTTTACGTGTCGCTATAAATTCGAAGCGGGTAGCTGATTCGTCACAACTTTATACATTTCATTTAATCGTACCGTATCATTATACGTTTCATTCATGTTCTTAAACACGTTAATGTCATTGTACCAACGCAACGCAAACGTGCCCTTACACACGTAGTATAAAATGCTTGTTGGTCTATGTTTTGACGTACGAGTTACTACACGTTTTGACATCGCTAAGTCCTGATGCAAATGTAAGGGTGGCGTAGTGGTTAGGTGGAACCCCACTAAACGAACCGACCTGGTTTCGATTATCATTTTTTATACGGTATAAATTCGATTTACTTTACCTTTTGATCCAACCAGAATGCTTATACAGGTTACATTGAGTTATATCGGACACGTCAAAACACGCATTTTCATATGGTTGACGCATTACATAACGTTTGGACTAATCCATTCAATGTTTGCGATGTACCCGCACCGCAACGCGCACGGACCTTATATAGTTTTTATTATTAGTCAATGGCATGTAGGCCCAAAATAGGTTTGTCTAGGGTTTCTTGGTTTCTCACTTGTATATATTGAGCTCTCCATGGACTATAAACCAATGTTAATCAACATGACAAATGTGTGTTTACAAACTTTAGGTTATTTGAATCCAGTTACCTTGCTAAACACAATTTCATAATTTAGCTAAAGCAAGCTAAATTTATGAAAAAAAAATCTGTGGGGAATACTAACTAAAAGAAAATGCTTCTGAAGTCACTTGTATTTATTGAGGGTTCCTCCTCCCTTGTAATTACACGATTCAGATAAATATGTAGTCACTCTTACATACCCTATTAATATTATACTTTATGCATTAAATATATTTTATCTTATATATATCATCACAAGGGCTAGGCCACTGAATTTCGCCATCTTCATTCAGTGTTTAATCAGTTCTTGTTTGCAGGCAACAGAAAGCATGGCTTTCTATGTCAACAACAACATGAGAGCAATGAACACCAAGCTTAATGATTTCAACAAATATGAACACTCCTTGGACTATAAACCAATTAATGTTAATCAACATGATAAATGAGTGTTTGCAATTTTAGGTTAATATGAATCTGGTTACCTTTGCTATATACAACTTCATAAATGAGCTAAAGCAAGCTACATCTAAGATAAAAATCTGTCAGGAATACTCAACAAAAAAAAAAAAAGTTTCTGAAGTTAAATTGTAGAAGATGAGTAATCTGTAGTATGTTTATTAGCTTTTTTCTTCCATCATTAGGTGACTAGTGTGGGAATAAATACCGAATGGGGATTGTTGATGGCAAGCATATCCGAAGATACTGGAGAAGAAACCCCCTTGCAGGTTTACATATATTTGGTCTCCCTTCATCTCATCACCATTCATTTAATATTTTATCACTCAAGTCAAATATGCATGATGGTTGATAGGTACGCTTGAATGGTGTTGCAACATTTATAGGTATAGTTGGGCTCTCAGTTGCATTACTAGTGTTGGCTGTCCTTTTGGCTAGGTAAAATCGGTTTTGTTACACCTGCGGTTGTGATTATATAGTTCTTTACCATTGGCTTATCGATGCGGAGTTGTTTAGGTTCTTCACTGGTAACTCAAAAAACCCTGATGGGACTGTCCAGTTTGTCCGTGGAAAAACTAGTGCTAGTGAAGCAATCAATGATGTCATAAAGATCTTCACTGCTGCAGTATGTTTTTGACATGATGTATCTATCTCTGTTGCCTCCATCCTTCAATTTTCATTAACTAATGTATGAATGTTTTAGGTCACGATTGTAGTCGTTGCAGTTCCCGAAGGGCTTCCATTGGCTGTTACACTGACGTGAGTACAATGCTGCAAATCTGTTGACTTTACTGCATCACACTTAATTTGCCTTGTGATTCGAATATTTTTATATCTACAGGTTAGCATACTCGATGAAGAAGATGATGGCAGACAAGGCCCTGGTACATATTGTTGTTGGAATCCCAGTTTTTACCTAGCTAGAGAAGTATTTTAAAGATAATATTGTCAACCTGTAGGTCCGCAGACTCTCGGCATGTGAAACTATGGGCTCTGCAACCACTATCTGCAGTGATAAAACTGGAACATTAACCCTGAATCAGGTTGGTTTTATGTTATTTAGGCAGTTTCAGTTTTCATTCCAGTGGCACATACGCACACCAACTAGTTCGGGTGACATAAAAATATAGATGACCGTCGTTGAGGCCTGTGTTGGGCAAAGGAAAATTGACCCTCCTGAAGATGTATTGCAATATCATACAAGTGTTGCATCTTTGTTAAATGAGGGGATTGCACAGAACACAGCAGGAAGTGTTTTCTCCTCCAAGGTACGTACTCTCTCATATGTATGTCTTTTTAGTGGAGGGTACTGGGCCCATGGTTAGCATCGCCAACTGGCTATGGCTATGCTATTTTTCAGAGAGTGTACCTATTGGCACACTAAAGTGCCTATTGGCACACCAAACCCTAGCAAAATTAGGGTTTATCTACGCAGCGTATTGGTCAATACGCAGCGTATAGGGTTAACCATCTACGTTGCGTATTGACCAATACGCTGCGTAGATAAACCATGGATCTCAGTGCCTGATAACCAATCATTGCACAGAAAACAAGGGTCATATACGCTGCGTATAGGTCAATACGCAGCGTATATAAACCATTAGATTTTTTTTGGTCATTTTGGTAGGTTTGAGGGATCATTTTTTCACAAAGTTTAAATACGCTGCGTATTGACCAATACTCAGCGTATATAAAGGTCTGAAAATGTCTTTTATACCCTTGTGTTCAGGCTATACGAAGCCAAATACAAGGGTAGTTGTGTCATTTTGGTCTCATAGGCTGCGTAGGGACCTCTAAGGAGCGTATATAAAGCTCCATTTTTGTATTTTTTTTTATTGTGTATTCCTTTGTTTATTTATAAAAAAAAAGAAAATTATTTATAAAAAAACAATATTATTGGTAAATAATACAAATATAAATTATAAAAATAAAAAATAATATAAATATTATGAATTATAAAAATTAAAAAAGAAAATTATTTATAAAAAAACAATATTATTGGTAAATAATACAAATATATTGTTTTGTTATCGTTTAAATTAAATTATCGTACTCCTTTGTTTATTTATAAAAAAAGAAAATTATTTATAAAAAAAACAATATTATTCGTAAATAATACAAATATATTATATTGTTATCTTTTAAATTAAATTATCTTATCGTATTGCATCGTATCGTATCGTATTGCATCATATCGTATCGTATAGTGTATAGTATATAAGTCTCGTATAGAGGCCTATACGGGTGTTATTGTATAGTATCGTATCGTATAGTGTAGTATAAGTCTCGTATAGGTTTCCTATAGGTCTTGTATATGCATATAGGATTAGACGGGACCTAAACCACACCTATACGATACGATATCACACTTATAAGCTTATACGAGGTTAATACGTGACCTAAACCACACCTATACGATACGATATCACAGTTATAGGCTTATACGAGGTCAATACGTGACCTATACGACGCTATACGATACGATATCACACTTATAGGCTTATACGAAGTCAATACGTGACATATACTACGTTATACGATACAATATCACACTTATAGGCTTATACGAGGTCAATACGGGACATATACTATGCTATACGATACGATATCACACTTATAGGCTTATAAGAGGTCAATACGGGACATATACTATGCTATACGATACGATATCACACTTATAGTCTTATACGAGGTCAATACGTGACCTATACTACACCTATACGATACGATATCACACTTATAAGCTTATACGGGGTCAATACGGGAACTAAATCACACCTATTGGCCTATACGGGTGTTATATCGTATCGTATAGTATCGTATCGGGTGTTATTTTCCTTTTTTTTATAAATAAACAAAGGAATACACAAAAAAAAATACAAAAATGGAGCTTTATATACGCTCCTTAGAGATCACTACGCAGCATATAAGACAAAAATGACACAACTACCCTTGTATTTGGCTTCGTATAGCCTCAATACAAGGGCATAAATGACATTTTCAGACCTTTACATACGCTGAGTATTGGTCAATACGCAGCATATATAAACTATAAGGGTTAAAAAGATAATTTTACCACAGGTTTGGGGTTAAAAATAATTTTACCACCCTTTAAATACGCTGCGTATTGACCTATACGCAGCATATATAAAGGTCTGAAAATGTCTGTTATACCCTTGTGTTCAGGCTATACGAAGCCAAATACAAGGGTAGTTGTGTCATTTTGGTCTCATACGCTGCGTAGGGACCTCTAAGGAGCGTATATAAAGCTCCATTTTTGTATTTTTTTTTATTGTGTATTCCTTTGTTTATTTATAAAAAAAAAGAAAATTATTTATAAAAAAACAATATTATTGGTAAATAATACAAATATAAATTATAAAAATAAAAAATAATATAAATATTATGAATTATAAAAATTAAAAAAGAAAATTATTTATAAAAAAACAATATTATTGGTAAATAATACAAATATATTGTTTTGTTATCGTTTAAATTAAATTATCGTATTCCTTTGTTTATTTATAAAAAAAGAAAATTATTTATAAAAAAAACAATATTATTCGTAAATAATACAAATATATTATATTGTTATCTTTTAAATTAAATTATCTTATCGTATTGCATCGTATCGTATCGTATCGTATTGCATCATATCGTATCGTATAGTGTATAGTATATAAGTCTCGTATAGAGGCCTATACGGGTGTTATTGTATAGTATCGTATCGTATCGTATAGTGTAGTATAAGTCTCGTATAGGTTTCCTATAGGTCTTGTATATGCATATAGGATTAGACGGGACCTAAACCACACCTATACGATACGATATCACACTTATAGGCTTATACGAGGTTAATACGTGACCTAAACCACACCTATACGATACGATATCACAGTTATAGGCTTATACGAGGTCAATACGTGACCTATACGACGCTATACGATACGATATCACACTTATAGGCTTATACGAAGTCAATACGTGACATATACTACGTTATACGATACAATATCACACTTATAGGCTTATACGAGGTCAATACGGGACATATACTATGCTATACGATACGATATCACACTTATAGGCTTATAAGAGGTCAATACGGGACATATACTATGCTATACGATACGATATCACACTTATAGTCTTATACGAGGTCAATACGTGACCTATACTACACCTATACGATACGATATCACACTTATAAGCTTATACGGGGTCAATACGGGAACTAAATCACACCTATTGGCCTATACGGGTGTTATATCGTATCGTATAGTATCGTATCGGGTGTTATTTTCCTTTTTTTATAAATAAACAAAGGAATACACAAAAAAAAAATACAAAAATGGAGCTTTATATACGCTCCTTAGAGATCACTACGCAGCATATAAGACAAAAATGACACAACTACCCTTGTATTTGGCTTCGTATAGCCTCAATACAAGGGCATAAATGACATTTTCAGACCTTTACATACGCTGAGTATTGGTCAATACGCAGCATATATAAACTTTGTGAAAAAATGATCCCTCAAACCTACCAAAATGACCCAAAAAAGTCTAATGGTTTATATACGCTGCGTAGAGAGCTATACGCAGCGTATATAAACCTTGTTTTCTGTGCAATGATTGGTTATTAGGCACTGAGATCCATGGTTTATATACGCTGAGTATAGGTCAATACGCAGCGTATAGGGTTAACCCTATACGCTGCGTATTGACCAATACGCTGCGTAGGTAAACCCTAAGTGTGCAGATAGGTAAACTGGGTGTGCAGATAGTTAGGGCCTTTTCAGATGTTAAGTGTTAACCACTAGTATTTATATATACTCACTTTTTTTTTGTCAATAGGATGGTGCATATATAGAGGTTTCCGGATCTCCAACAGAAAAGGCTATTCTCCAATGGGGTGTCAAGGTCCACTATTTATTCTCTTGAAATCATTTTTCATGTGTGCTGTGAATTTATATATTAACATTAATTGCAGATTGGGATGAACTTTGATGTTGTCAGATCACAGTCTGTCCTCCTATATGTCTCTACTTTTAACTCTTCAAAGAAGCGAGGTGGAGTTGCATTACGAGGGGTAATTGGTCTAGTTAAGCATGTCTTTGTTTAATGCATGCTAAACTACATTATATATAAATGGCTTTTATATATATATCTTTCAAAAGAAATTTACCTTGTGACGAATGGCAGGCTGACTCTCAAGTTCGCATACATTGGAAGGGAGCAGCTGAAATCGTATTGGCATCATGTAAAGAATATCTTGATGCAGATGGTTCATTGCATCCCACTGAGAAGGATATGGTCTGTAAGTTGTGGTTGACTGACTTGACTAGCTGCACAGTACAAGCATATTCCCTAGCCCATTCCTGACTAAAATAAGGTTGCTTCCTTGAAAGTGAAGGGAGATATCTTTATACTCGGAATGTTGTCAACAGTTCATTTAATTATATTCAAATATATATTTTACGTATATTAGGTTTGCATATGTGAATACACACACGCACACTTATATACACACATTTGCATAGGATCCTGTTGGTGCTTTTCTAATGAAAGGTCAAGGGTAGTGATTATTTATAACCGGGGGTTCTTATGACACCCATAAATATTAGAAGGCCGCAAGGAGTATATATCATAATATTGCTGAAGATTATTAATAGTTTTACATTTGATTTAAACAGGAATATTTTAAGAAAGCTATAGAAGAAATGGCTGCAAGGAGTTTGCGATGTGTTGCTATTGCATATCGAAACTATGATCTAGAAGATGTTCCTGTGGACGAAGAGCAGCTGGCAGAATGGAATTTACCTGAAGATGACCTTGTTCTGCTTACGATTGTGGGTATAAAGGTACTCAAGTCTACTACATTAAAAGTACAATCTTTAAACGGAGAAAACATACACTAGCTAACATATTATGTATGATGAGATTACTGATACTTGCTGGGTATATTTTTAAAAGAGAACTCTCTGTCATGTATGTATTGAATGCATTAGTAAACTTTTAACATCTGTGGTTTCCCTTGACGTGGAAAGCTAAATGAAGAAATATCTTGTAAGATTGTAGTTTATTCTTCCTCTTTATAACTTTTAAAAATTTCTCCACATCAGGATGAGAAATATCATTATGCTCTTTTCCTCAATTTTCAATTAGAGCTTCTTGCATCTGCTACATTAATAATAATAAGGATAAGTATGAAATGTATGTATGCATGTCTGTGTTTCTTTTTTATTAGGATGTGATTGACATGGAATAACCGGAAATATCATTTTCAGACTCTTTGACTTTGTTCTTAAAAGCAATTAATTTTACTTTGAGCTGATCTGTAATGTAGTAGTGACCAATTGCTTTTCATAAATTTCACCTTGTGCAGGATCCGTGTCGTCCAGGTGTAAAAAATGCAGTAAAAATATGTACGGATGCCGGTGTGAAGGTTTTAATTTCCCCCTCCTGTTTTAGCATATATGTGTTGTGATTTTATTGATAAATTTGTTTTATAATTTTTATACGTATTTGAACACAGTACTACTCCCTTGTAAGTTAAGAGAGTAGTCCAAATGTGAGCCTTATAAAGAAGAATAGAATGCTAGGTAATTATTTTAATAACTGTTGTAAATCCTCAACTACTAAGCAGCCTATCAAAGGAGTTCAATCCTGTTTTACTAAACATTGACAAAGTCGCAAAACATGTGCTGTTTTTCTTTAACTAGAAAAAAAGACAGCTTATCTGGTACAAATGTTAATGAATAGGTTCGGATGGTCACTGGGGATAATATTCAAACAGCAAAAGCAATTGCGATGGAGTGTGGCATACTTGGTTCAGGTGAAGATGCAACAGAGCCAATTATTATAGAGGGAAAGACATTCCATGAGTATTCAGAGAAAGAGAGAGAACATGCTTCCAAACATATATTGGTAAGGGTCAATATGTTGATGTACATTTATAAGCTTGAGTAAATTAAACAGCATAAGCTTAGTAATATATTAAATCTGCTTATCATGTATAGGTGATGGGAAGGTCTTCCCCTAGTCATAAGCTATTGCTTGTGCAAACACTTCGTAAGCTTGGGGAAGTTGTTGCTGTAACTGGAGATGGAACAAATGATGCTCCTGCACTTCATGAGGTTTCAGTTCATCTTATATTTGTACTAACAAAATGAAGCTTAAGCATATATTGTTGGCCTATTATTGTACATGTTTATTTTATTGCACCTTCCTTTTGATGTTTATCTCTCTCTCTCTCTCTCTCTCTATGTGTGTGTGTATTTTAGGCTGATATAGGTCTTGCCATGGGCATTCAAGGAACTGAAGTTGCAAAAGAAAGCTCTGATGTCATCATATTGGATGATAATTTTGCTTCAGTTGTAAAGGTATGTGCAAAAGTTTCGTGAGTCCAGTTAGATACCTCCTTGCTCTAGTGCAAACTTGTCCTAGTCACTGTTACGGCAGCATGTTTCCCACGATATTTAGCATGCCATCATTAGGCTGCCACAAACATTTCAATTCAACAATAGTCATAGTACGTATTGAGGAATAGATTGATGTGATAGTTTACTTTAATATTCTAATCACAGCTATTTGGATAAGCACTAGTATGAATCTAAAGGTACCAATAGGTTCTCTTACTGGCAATACATGATGTCTACTGAGATAACAATTAATGTGGGGACATACCTGCAAATGGTTTGTAAGACTTGATGCAAAGAGACCATGGTTGAAACTGGAACCGTTGCTTGTGATTTCTTGGTAAGAATAATAAAGGCTGTCCTCAACTTAGGAAGTTTATTAAAGATGTATTATTTCAGAAAAGAGGAGACCCGTTACTCAAGTGCTAAGGTAATAATTTTGCTTATGGAACCTTTGTTTTAATCATCATAACATTATAGGTTGTCCGTTGGGGTCGCTCTGTGTATGCAAATATTCAGAAGTTTATCCAGTTCCAGCTTACAGTTAATGTTGCAGCACTGGTGATAAATGTTGTAGCAGCAGTCTCCTCTGGAGAAGTACCTTTAAACACTGTGCAGGTTGACATTCCTTCACTTCTCTCCCTCTATCTTTCAACACCTACACACACACACACACTATGGAAATAAGCCAACAAACCTTCAATCACAAATTAGTTCAGGTAGGATATTGACAGATCCTGATAGAAAATGTAACGACAATCTATAACCTGTAAGACAGTAAAATCCAGTGCACCATATATACCTTCAATATGTCTCTTATCTTTTCTAAATTACTCTGCATTAGTGTGTGTGTTATTGTGCATAAGTTGATGTAGAATGAGATTTGAGAATAATCTATGGCATTGCTAACTTCAATATAATGAATGGACCATTGCTTTCTTTTTAACCCAACAAGTGGAGCATTGAATGCTGAATGTTTCTAAACTGACATTCATGTTGGGTTATTCTTCTCAAATGTGGTCTTTATGGTGCAGCTTCTTTGGGTTAATCTGATCATGGACACCCTTGGAGCATTGGCATTGGCAACCGAACCTCCAACGGATCATCTTATGCACAGATCTCCTGTTGGCCGAAGGTTAAGACTTAAGACTAGTCTGCATTGCATATAGAATTTATCCTTTTAAATGTTAGTATGCTGCTTCTTGCTCAGCCATGTGCTTGTTAAATTCTTAATTACTGTACGTTTGAGTTTTAACTATCAAAAAAGCTGCCACCCAAACTTTCCATCTTTTTTTGGACATGAATGTTTTAGCACCATCCTTGTGTTATTTGGATGTATGATTTTCCCACTTTTATCTTCAGGGAACCTCTAGTGACGAATATCATGTGGAGGAACTTAATTATACAGGTACCCTGTCATGTTTATCTGAGAATCATCTTAATCATATTTATACATTACAACAACTAAAAGGCTACGGTATGGATTTTCAGGCTTTATATCAAGTTGCAGTTCTCCTTGTCCTCAACTTTCGTGGAACGACTATTCTCAACTTAAAAACCGATGAAAGGGGAAATGCTGTGAAGAACACCTTGATATTCAATACATTTGTCTTGTGTCAAGTAAGCCACCAGTGAACTTCAACATGAACAAGAACTTGAATATCTTATCTTACCTTACCTTCATTTTGGTTATGACGAAAGAAGTTAACGTTTCGTAAAAGCACTCGGACAATATCTATCTCCTTGGGTGTTGGTGTTTGAATAACTAAATTGAACATTTTTGTTGCTTCATTATTTATATGTTTGGTGTTTCATCTAGTTAGATGTGCGGGTAGTTTAAAATATGTTTTTTTTTAATTGCAGATATTCAACGAGTTCAATGCTCGGAAGCCAGAAGAAATATATGTATTTGCTGGAGTGACCAAAAACCATATTTTTATGGGAATAATAGGAACAACCTTTGTGCTTCAGGTAATTAGACAGCTTGTTTTGTGGAGTGCAAAGTGCAACAATTGTAATTCATTTTATGAAACAGGTGATGATTATCCAATTCCTTGGGAAGTTCACGTCAACAGTTAGACTTGGTTGGAACTTGTGGCTTGTGTCTATTGTTATTGGGATTTTCAGGTTGGTTATGTTGCATTAATATTCTCTCAACATGACTCTAGTAAAATTATTTATGAATTTAATAAAAGTTGTGATTATTTTGCAGTTGGCCTCTTGCAATGGTGGGAAAGCTCATCCCAGTTCCACGGACTCCCTTGGCCAGGGTCTTCAGCAGACTGTATCAACGTTGCATTGCTTCTCGTAACCGATGATGGATTGTATTCATTTAGTTATGAACCTCTCTATTTGTGCAAGTCATGTTGTTGGACTGTTGGCTATCAAATAGTTTGATGTTGTTGCGTTCACAATTAATTAGAGGTGTTCATCGAATCGAATTATTCGATTTTTTTTTACCTGAATCGTATTCGATTCGATTAATGTTTGAAACTCAACCAAATTCGAATAAATTCGATTTGGTTCAAATTCACCCTAAACAATAAATTATCTTACTTTCATTTTTAAAACAACTACATATAATTATATTCAACAAAAAATATAATAATCTGTAAAATTAATTAACAATCAATATGTCAAAACACCAAAATTTAGAAGATAGGTTGGTTACTGGTAGTAATTTAAGTTAGGTAAAAATTTAGAAGTAAGTAGTATGAGCTATTTGTCAGTAGGTTTGGTAATGTTATGAATAATAAACTTATCACTTACGAAGGTAGTTCATACTTTGAGTAAATTACGATTTTGGCCCCTATGGTTATACCACTTTTACCCTTTTAGCCCAAAAAAGAATTTTTTAACATCTGAGCCCCCAACGTCTTTTTTTCTAACTCTTTTGGCCCCTAACATCTTTTTTTCTAACCCTTTTCGCCCTTAACATTTAATGGATGAGGTTAGTGTTAGGGGCTAAAAGAGTTAGAAAAAAAGACGTTGGGGGCTCAGATGTTAAAAAAATAAAAAATTTGGGCTAAAAGAGTAAAAGTGATATAACCACATGGGCCAAAATCATAATTTACTCTTCATACTTTTGTCAAGTTTAGAAGTTTTATGTGTGTGTATATACAGGTATAGAATCATATACAAACATGTATAGTTGTACAAACCGTAAGAACCAGCAGTTTAATGACGTGTGTCCTCAATTAAAAAATTGATTTAAGGGTATCTTAGACTTTTTATAAATTTTTATTTATATCTAATTAAAAACAATAATTAAATTATCCCTAAATTCATGCAAGATTAATTCAAATCCCAATCTCCTAATCTATTATTCGTCATCGAGTCAGCATCATCATCAGCACCGTAATCAGCATCACCGTCAACACTGTAATTAGCACATCGTCAACTTCAGCACCTTAATCAGCACGGTAACACCACCGTCAGCACATCTGACGGTAACATCCCACACCACCACCATCAGCACATCCCGTAATTAGCATAACACTGTAATCAGCACCGTAATCAACACAATTTCATGTTTTTTTCTAGTTTTATAAACAACAGATACTATTACATAACTAGCACAATTTTTTTTTATAAACAACACCTATTGTTACATACTAGCACAATTTCATTTTTTTTTGTTTTAATTTTGTAAATAACACATACTATTAGATAACTAGTAGAAAACAAGTTTATTTCCAAATAGGCTTCCAATTAACAACCCAAAAGAAAAAAAAAATAGCAATACATAAGAATTACACAACAAAATAAAAACTTACGCATAGATTTAAATCAACACAATACATTTTCCATACTAGCACATTCCAACTACATAACTAGCACAATTATAAAACACATTTTTTTTTTAACTTTTTAAAAGTCACTTTTATAAATAAAAAAATATAGCAATATGGTACTCATATTAAAGATAAAAAATTACTTGATTTTATGGTATTTTTTTTTCAAAAATAATGAAGCATATACAAGTTATTTTAGTTTAAAAAAGTTGGTGAAATTAGTATTTCATGGGAAATGGCTAAATGACTAAAATGCCCCTAACTTGATAGTATTAATTATTAATTACAGGGGTTTTATTTGTAATCAATATCAACCATTGATTTAAACTATCGATGGCTCGGATCTGTTCTTACGGTTCATATAGTTAGCACTGTTTGTACAATATCTCAACTTTATATATACATATATTAAAAATATATATGAATTGAATTCGAATTTCGAATCGAATTGAAAATCATAAATTCGTATTCGATTACTTGGATTCGAATACGAATCAACTCGAAATTGAACCTTTTTAATCAAATTTGAATCGAATCGAATTTCGAATTTTTCGAATCCGAATCGAATTATGAACACCCCTACAATTAGTAGATTTAATTACACAAATGGTCCCTGTAGTTTGCTAAAAATAACAGGTTTGTGTTTAACTTTGAAAGGTAACAGGTCTAGAGTAAACTGTAGTGTGAGTCCCTATACCTAACACCGTCATCATATACCGTTAACAAGATACCGGCCTATGTTATGGGGAAGGGCACACTAGTCTTTTCACCAGGAAGTCATACCCCAATCTTGCAATGTGTCCCCCATTTCATTAGTTGCAACAGATTATGTTCTTGTACTTCGAAACCCAAGAAACCCAACCCATCCCATCATTGTTCTGGTGAAGTATGGTTTTATAGAGGCTAGTATGGATACACAATGTTTTAGAGGTAATGCTTTTTTTTTTATCTTGATTAGTGTAGGTAACCTAAAAATTATCGAACTTGAACTTGATAGAACTTAAAATTGAATAGTTATAGCAAGAATTAGGGTCAATGCTATCATGAGCTACCTTGTATTGCATTTGAGGGTGGGGTTGAAGTTCTAGAAGAACATGAACTTCGATTTCGGGATTGAACGAGGCATGGATAGAATCATGTAGGGGTAGATTGTAATGATATTGTAGATGCCTAATTAGAGTGTTTTTATGCTTTTTTTTGTTGATCCATTTTACCCTTAATATATGTAATGATCATTTTTAACCATTATATATGTAGTGTAGTGCAACT